>JABFPB010005043.1:0-13913 GCA_022817645.1 Ceratoteleas bidentatus
GCGAAGCCGAGTTCTGGAAGGAACGAGTGAGAAATCGAAATTCCCCCCGTAGTGTGTACGATATTTTCCCTTACGATGGAGCGGAAAGCCCACATTTCCGCCCGTCAGGGCGGGAATGTGGGTATTTCCACCTGGAGTGAGGGAAAAAAATATTGACTACACTTATAATCGTTGATTTGATATTGACTTAACGATATATATTAAGGATATATTAAAACAAAAACAACCTCCTCTTATTAATAATTAATAACAATATAAATCTGTGTATAAATCATATCTCAATTCTTACTTACAATGAATAAAATTTACATTATATTCATTGTAAGTAAACAATGTTAAAATAAGCAATTTGATATTATTTCTATTTAGTGTTTTTCTGATTTGACAGGATAATGTAATTTAAGTACAAATATTGTTTGTTTACTGTTCACAAAATTTCGATTTTTATACTGACCTACTTTTAGTATATTTACGTGCATTTTTATCTCAGTTGGTAAAGTAGGACCGCAATTTTCCTGTAATCGAGAAATTTGCAAGCAATATTTTGGCTATCAAAGTGGATAACAAAGCATATGTTATTTCTGAAGCAGGGCAATTTCTTTGAAAGTTAATATTCCTAGCTTTCTTATTACGTTTTTTACTATTTTTATCAGAAAATAAACAATCAATAATTTAACGAACTGATATTATAAGATTTCATTATTTTAATTTTAATTTTCATATATTGAACTACAAAATAACCGGTCACAGGAAATCAACTTGTTACCAAAGGAGTGTCGAGGAGTAGTTCCAATTCTCTCCAACGGATGTCGCTTTGAAACATTGTCTATCGTAATACAGTAAAATAATGTACATAGTTCGGCAATTACAATGAAATTTCATTAATATACATTACTGAAATACAGTGTATTGGGCATATTTAAAAAAACAATTATCATTTTGACTATAAAATATAAAGATTCTTCATGAATAATTTAAACAAAAGCTTGTAAGGAGATATTCGGTGCATATCGGAACTCTGGAAAAATGTTCGAGCAATGCTGAAAAATTTTTTTAATATTGCTCGTACATTGGGAGAAGTTTGAAAAGTAAACTTTTTCACTTCCAATCTGAACAGTAGACTTTTTCATCAAAGTCCTTGATTTCATAGATATGTTTGAAAAGATAAGTAAAAAATGTTCGTTTATAAAAAAATTAGTATTATTTTCATCTGGTTATCTATAGATAATCTACGAAAATGTATTTCATAGCGTATAGTTCAACAAATGAATAAAGAAATAGTTCAACAAATGCACTGAAACATTTTTTATAAAGGTACATATCATTAGTGAAGTTTGAACTGTAAAATTATATTTACAATGCAAATTGATTAATTATGCAATACATTTTTTATAGTAAATTATGTGCGTAACAGAAAGACTGATCTCTAAACACTATTTAGAGATCATTCTTTCAAATGAACATACAACTTGTAAATTCTAGAGTGATTACTTACTTAATTGTTCTTCAGTTTATTGATCTAATAATATTAAAATAATACTCTTTTAGTTATTACATTTTCATGTCATATCACAAAATCATATTTTTAATATTGAAAACCAAAGCTATGAAATCTAATAAATAACTCTTCACAGCTCCAAATTTGGTTAGAGAATCCAAAGCAGCAGTTAACTTTGGAAAATGCCTTACCGGTCATCGAGTCGCCTTACAATAGTGACCCGGCATTGGTCCGTAGAGTGCACGCTTACCTCGAACGACACGGTTTTATAAACTTTGGAGTATTTAAGCGACTGAAGGTAATTTATTATACATATTACTACCAAATATTCATAAATCTACAACTAATATTAACATTTCATACTTCTTCAATATTTCAGCCAATCCCCACAAAGAAGCACGGAAAAGTTATAGTAATCGGTGCCGGAATAGCTGGTTTAGCTGCCGCCCAACAAATGCAGCAATTTGGCTTAGAAGTTGTCGTTTTAGAAGCCAGAGTAAGTCTCACAATTTAACAAATCCGCACTCATTACATCCTCCTTCATCTCGATCTCCCTAAACTTTCCCAATTCCCATCAATTTGCCAACAAAATGTAAACAAAGACCTTCGCCATTGAAAACGCAACCGCAAAATCTCGTCAGTCAATTTGCCCGCATAAATTACCAACCGATTGTCTGCCTCCTTGAATCGCTCGATCGACCAGTTCTCTACCAAAATAAATGATCCTTCGGCTTTATATTTTAGAATTTCAAATTGTCACATTTCATCGGTGTTAATCTCACTGTAAATATTGCCCCCTTTATTTGCTCAACTTGGTCTGAAATTCTTTGTCGCGGTATTTTTGCGCAGGATCGCGTGGGAGGCAGGATAGCGACGTTCCGTAAATCTTCGTACATAGCCGATTTAGGGGCAATGGTGGTCACAGGCTTAGGCGGCAATCCGGTAACTACATTGAGTAAACAGATCAATATGGAGCTGCACAAAATCCGGCAGAAGTGTCCTCTGTACGAGAGCGACGGGCAAACAGTAAGTTGCTCGGATTAAACGTAATGAAAGTGGCGACGAGCGGCAAACGTCGCGAGCCAAGATTAGTTTGTACGAATAATACTTTCATTTGTCCAGGTACCAAAAGACAAAGACGAGATGGTGGAACGCGAATTCAACCGATTGTTGGAGGCAACTTCTTATCTGTCGCATCAACTTGACTTTAATTACGTCGGGGGTGGCGGCGCGGGTGGCAGCGGGGGCGCCGCCGGCGCGTCCGGATCGACGGCACAGACGCCCCAGCAGCAGCCACCACCGCCGCCGCCACCGCCGCCGCAGCAGCAGCAGAACACACGCCCGGTTTCCCTGGGACAGGCGCTTGAATGGGTGATTCGGCTGCAAGAACAAGGCGTCAAGCAGCGCCAAGTTGCTCATCTTAAATCCGTCCTCGCGCTGCAGAGTAAATTAATCGCGAATCAACAGAGGGTACGAGTCGGGGAAAGAGAGAATGGTTTTCTGGGATCAGATTGTCGATAGCGATTCGTCGATCCGATTATTAAGGGGGGACTCCGGTATTTGACCCAACTTTGGATTTTTTTTCTAGGGAACTGGTAAGAGTTAGAGATCTGGTTTTTTTAGAAAATGTTTATTTGTTCAAGCTCTAAACGGGGTAATTTTTTTCAGCTCTGAAAAATCAAAATGGCGCCTAATATGGCGGCTTTCCTGGGGGGCTTTTTGTAATCTGCGGACATCCTATGGGTCGTAGGTTCTGACCTAGAAACAGAATCGGCAGATAATAATCAAGGGAATAGTAGAAAAAAGGAATAAACTAAAAAAATTGGAAAACCTAAAAAAAATCAAAATGGCGGACACATGAAAAAAAGTGCTTTTTTCGGTCGATTTTTTTACTTTGGCACGCTGTAAAAAATCTTTAAAATTGCAAATTATACCGAGAGTTTAGTTTATTCCATGAAGAAAATAGTTTCCTTTATTGGAGGCAAAGAACGAAGTCAATTGGTTGAACGGTTGAAAAGCTAGAATGTCCGCAGTTTTGAAAAATGTCATTTCGAGAAAAACGCGTTTAAAGTTTGCAGAATGGGTTTTCTGTGCAATTCAAAGCATTCGGCGAAAATTGCTCCAACAGTAGCAAAACAATATCTTTTTTTTGGGGTTGCTGAACACGAATCTGTGACCGGAATTGAAAAATTCAATATGGTGGATCCAATATGGCGGGCCAAAAAAGTCATACTTATCAATATTTATGAAATTCGGGATTAAAGGGTATTTGGGGTCGCTGAATAAGAATCTGTGGTCAGATTTGAAAAATTCAATATGGCGGATACAGCTACTGCCATCTGGAGTACGAAAACATTTCATTCCGATTACCATTTGTCGAAAAGTAACCGGTTCGAGCGCGCGCGACGAAAGTTATACCTGGGCGATCCACAGCGCTCGGGACGACGGTGCATTCAAAACACTGTATCGACGTAAATATTTGCCGGATCGAAATATCCTTTCACCCACACATTCTAGACATGTATAGCGTTCATTTTATGCAAAAAATCGATTTTTTCAAAAAATTATACCGGAGTCCCCCCTTAAAAGAATTAGTCTGAAAAACACAAACAATATTCTAGTCCCGTCTAAACTGCTCTACAATTCTTAAATTCCATCCAACACTAATATAAATTAATCAAACAAATCGAACCGATCAATTTTTACAGACATTCTTCGCACCGGTTAAAAATGCTTAACTTCTAGTACTTACCCGATTTTTAATTGTATCGGAAACTGGGCAAGTGTCTCCAATTGCACAATTGGAGACACCTGCCCAAAATGACCATCTGACCACAGATTTTTATCACCGTTACAAAACAAAATATTAAAGGCTCGATATTAATTCGGACGGTGCGATTCACGTCTTATACAAATCTCGAAAGGACCTGAGCACGTGCTCCGTCCGTTTCGTACCCCGGTCGCCGGCAGCCCTCCATAATCAAATCCCACCCTAACCGCGCCACTCCACACCCTCTTCACACGAAAGGAATGTTAATGCGACAATGCCTCTGACTCATTTCTGACTCGCCGCCTCGTCTCTTATGCGGCCTCCGTCTTGGCTATGCATCTCTTTTTCTGCGCCTCGGCTCCTCCACTTTTCGTATTCCCCGTGCCATCGGCTCTCTAGGCTCCCACAGAATCAAATGCCTGTTCATTTATTTCGCATTTTGCGCATTTCTCGGGCTCGCCGGTAATTCGAATTAAAATTTACAATTCACAGTCTCGAAAATAGTTCTAACCACAGACCAATCCGAAAGTTTTCTAAGGAAAATCTGGCTTCTTTGAATTCTTGCTGTAGAGTGGATTTTGGGAATTATAATTGCGAAGAATCGAATAGAGTAGAATGGGGTAGAAAGCCATTTTGTAGATTTCGCCATATAAATTCTAACTTTCACAAATAGATTCATGGAAACACTTGTACGGGAATAGTTTTAAATGTTATGTAAATGGCTGTTTTACCCCGCCAAATGGGGTAAGAAACAATTTACATCACTTATTTCGCAACCTCTGACTCCTGATTCTTTTCTAAGTGTTCTACCTCACCTTTTCCGATCCCTTCCTGCACCCCCACCCTACCTGCGATGAATTTAATATAACAGCATAAATGTAAAATTAGTAGTTATGTATTTTTTTTACTTACACTCTAAAAATAGTCAGATTGCTGCATGAATATTTTCTTCTAACTGGGTGTATAGTTACCCATCGTTACCCATAGGAAAAATAAATTCTGTAGAAATATTATTCACGCGCCAAGAACAATGCAATCATACATTAAAACTTGCATTAACAACAATAAACTTAAAATAAGGTAACTCTGAGAATAATTAACCTTTAGACAATTTTCCGCTAACTGTTGTCAGAATTCCTCTCGCGCGAAATTGGAATTAGGTGAAATTACGTGAAATTGAAGTAGGCGAAATGAATCTTATAAAATTTCCAAAATTTCCAAAATAATAGATCGTAATGAAGACAATCGTTAAAATCTGTAGTTGTTGGGTATCTCTTTCTCTTCAAAGACATTTTTCAATAATTGATCACGACTTTCCTACTTATACTTTAAATGACGAAAAGGAACGAAATTAATCTCTTAGTCGACAGTAGAATTAAAACGCGCGAATCTCCGTCGGCCCTTATCTTCTAAATCGATTCATTCAGCTAACAGCCAGTCGATTAAGAGTCTCCTAATACGCCCGATACAATTGTCCCGATCGCTCCTTCCCTTCGCCTCTCCCCCGTCCTTTTCCCCGAAACCCTTTCACTCCGACGGACGGAAAAATGGAGCAACATTTATGCACTTTGTTTATCTTGTCGAGAGACTTTAAATGAACACGGGGGCTTTGTTATCATCGTGAATGAACTTTCGCCGGGGAGTTTGTCTTTGAGAAACTCTCGCTAAGAGGAGAATTGTCGTCCAACTTTTTGTCGGGCGAAGCGCCCGGGACAGCGGGAGCGACGTGGGATGGGCTTTTAAAAAAATATTGGGGTTTCGGAAATTTAATTGTTCCGCCGACAAAGGCGGCATCGTCGGCGTCCGATTTGTATTAAACATTTGCGTTGATTGGTTTTAATTTTTAATTTCAATCGCGTCAATCGTTAATGCCGCGCGCCCCCGGGATGACACAACGGGACTCGAAGATTGGATTTGAAAAGTTCGCCGCGCAATGTCCAATGCATTATAAATCGCGATGTCGGCCGGGAAATACGGTCGGACCGTGGCTCGCGAAGTTCCGCGACTTAAATCGCCGCAATTTGCATCGCCGGATGGCCGCGTCGAACGAATTTCATGATGTTTGCGCCGACTCGATCAAACGCGCGGTCAACAATCATCGGAACGCCGACGCCTCGGTTGCTTTGTGAGCAGTGTAGTTTTCGGCTTCGACATGCCGAGTTTGCGGTGTGACCGAAGTGCTGTAACAGACTGTCCTGAACTAACAAGACAGTGTCAATTGGAAGGGCGCGGACTAAACGACGTCTCCGGATTACTTTCTGCGAATTTACATACGACGTCGCGACGTCAAAAACTTGTCGCTTTTGTCGTGGGAGCGTATTGTTTGGAGTCCAAATATTGCGACATCTGTAATTGATGAATTTAAATGCAGATGGAAGTTGGAATTGGTTCGGTTGGTTGGAAAAAAGGAAGGAAAAAGAGGGGTGCCGATTCGAAAATCGGGGAGATCGATGGCGGAGGTCTGGGTGGTTTGCATTTCATATTCCTTTGAAGAGTGCGAATGAAATTGCCCAAATTCTTGCGCCGGCCGCAAAAAGCACGGAAATGTCTCGCGGGCTGTTGAATACGCAAGCGGGGGAAAAAGTCGTTAGAGAGCGAAAGGTATCCATTACGGGTGTTTTTATATTTTGGACAATCAGACAAATCGAATCAGCCGGAATCCAATCAGTTCGATTACACTTTGATACGCGGAATCAATAACGCCGCTCGTTCATTGCGGCCCCATTTTTCAAATCCAGCATTGAAGGGAACAAATCACCGGAACGAACAATCCACGATCATGCCCACGCACCTGGAATATCTTTAGATTAATGAGTCCAGTTAACAATCGTTGAGTGGACTTGAAACAACATTTTCTTGAAGAGTGTTTATTTCGTGACTGTATTTCTTTTGGGCAAATTTAAGTGGAAATTTTTGTATTTGAAATTTTTTGTGAGAGTATTAAGAGAGTGATACGAATGGTTATTTGAATCATAACTGCGATAGACAATTTCATTTTGTGAATTAAAAATTATTTCGAAACAGGAACGACATCCACTAATGGTGAAACAAATTTAGAATTTAGAAGGACGTTTGCAACGAGATGCTGAGATTTTGTCTCTTGAGTGTGATCATTTGTAGATTTAAATCTGAAATCACTCAAGTGACTTTTCTATAAGCTGCTGTAAAAATATATCCAAGATAAATATGTCTGAGATGAACACAAAAGAGACGATTTCCAACGAGATTCAGTTACCCTTCTGTATTGGACTAACAGCTGCTTCGAAACAGAATTTCGAGATTTTGATGAGAACTGTAGCCGTGAGGGCGTTGCTCTCGGTTCAGTAACAAGTACAACGAATAATGTAGAATTAGGGTTCTGAAAAGAAACTCCTTGAAATACCTCGAAGTCGTCGGATTTTGTTCTTGAGGAGGTTTTTCTGATCTACTTGACCGATAATAACCACAGGTATTGGTCTGAATGAATATATATTCCTAGAAACAATATTTTTTGAAAAATAAATATTTGAAACATTTCATCCATTCAAAATTCATCTAAAGGACACTAATAAAAAAAGAAATTCCTGCAACTCCTTCCCATTACATTTGAGCTAGAAAATCATCCACCTCCATTACCGAAATCCATCCTCACTCAACCTTTCCTCCAATCCAATCAAACCAAATTACTGCTCACGATTACAACTCTAAACTGTATTCACAATCATCGAATCCCTTCCATCCCTCTTCTAATTTCCCTCTCAAAAAAATTCCTCTCCCAACACATATCATTTAAACTCCATCCATTCAGCATTCAAATTGCGCGTCAAAGTATCCACTTATTAAATTCCATTCTATCACTCCCACCTGGAGATTCGCACTCGTAAACGCTAATCAATCTCCTTTGCCTTTCGCGCTCCCCTGGGATTCGAAAACTCTTACGCGGCAAAGTCCGGAGACGCGCGTCCAAACGCAAACAACTCGAGGTTGAGCCGAAAATTCGAAAATTCCCGTCGTATCATTCTCGCTTCAATTACCCGGAATTAACGACCGACATCGATCCTTCCGTTTCGAAAGGCTTCGCCGGCTTGTCTTCGCCGGTAAAACCGACGTCGCGTTAAAGCGCGCAAGCACTCCCTAAGGCCATTCGACATCCGCGCAGATCGGGATATCAAAATCATGGCAGATCGAACTGTCACTCGGCGCCGAGGTGCTATCCGTCGCGCGCTTCCTGACTTCCGATTGCACTGGGTTCGTAATTTCAGCGCATGTTGTCGCGTCCGAACGATCCGCGATACAATGTGACGCGGGCGGATATAGAATAAAAAAAGTTTGCGCCGCGATCCGACCACTCGGGCAATCTGTTTCTGACGTCGATGTAAATTATAATGCCCCTGGGCTTCTCTGCTCTCGAGATCCGCGGTTAACCGGCAATCAGCATCGCTATTGAGGTATATTGATCAGCTGGCCATCAAGCTCGTCAGTACCTTAGCTCGGAGCACTTTACGGCTACGACTAATGTAGACATCGTAATA
The DNA here is from genome assembly GCA_022817645.1 of Ceratoteleas bidentatus. Classification (NCBI taxonomy): domain Eukaryota; kingdom Metazoa; phylum Arthropoda; class Insecta; order Hymenoptera; family Scelionidae; genus Ceratoteleas; species Ceratoteleas bidentatus. Next base: position 8,780 of record JABFPB010005043.1, read on the forward strand.
CGTTAATTGCTGCCAGCCTGACTTGATTAATACAAATACGGGACAACGTCTTGGCTCGTGTTAGGACGTTTTTTATTACGAGGAAAGAAGGTTGGTTCGTGCAGTATGGCAATTAAAGGGTTTGTGCGATAAAATGGAATTTATATTTTCGGGCGAGACTAACAAAACTTTTAAAACTAAGAAAACTAATAAATTTGTACTTTTATCTTTATTAAATCTACTATTATTGACAAACGAATTTTGTTATAACCAAACTCTTCAATTTGTTTAACAAATGCGAATTTTGGGAAAAAATAAAAGTTCGGGTGGAAAACCGCGAGTACAAAAAATGTTTAGGCTTTGAAAAAAATGTTTAATAAAAATAGTTGTTCGAGTTTGCTAGCAATGTTTATTACATTTTCAATAACCAAGACTATGCAACAAATATTCTTGACATTCAATTCATTCCGACATTGGTGTAACTAATTTGCAACACATTATCGACATTCAATTGCACGACCTCGCTTACCGTCCATTTGTATTTTTAATAATAAAAAGTTTTCATTCATAAACTGTACAATTTAATAATTGAACGCCAATTAATTTCTCTTTCACTGTGCATATAAAATAAATATAACCAGTCTCTACATCCAGAAAATAAATATAATTTTCTCTTTTGCCAATTAACGAAACTGCAGCGAACGCCCCTCCCCTAAAAATTATTCCGACGGAAACCTAACCGAAAAAAGCCTTCTCGCATCATAGAACAATCAATAACCATAACAACCCAATCGATCAGTCGCGCGATTCAAAAAGCCGTAAACCCGATTGCCGAAACAACTTTGCGCAAGGAATTTCCCGCAAGAAAAATAAACTTCGTTAACTCGAGCTGTGCGAAACACCGCCGAGAAATTAATATTAACATATTCACGCACAATCCCTAAAGCAATCAATCAGTCGCCAAAAGTTGCTAATAAAATTCCCGAGAAACTCGCGAGACCGACTAGCCGCACTTCTCGTATTCGAAATTCGAATTTCCCGCGCATTTCGCCAAGTTCCCGGCTAATGAACATTGGTCGCACAAAAAACCTTGACCGTGATTAACTGCGTCATCTGGCGGACAAATATTTGCGTCGCGCGCGCAAGATTGCGCACACATTTTTTTTCTTTTCGTTCGTGTTAAGAGGGAAATTGGGGGGGGGGGTAAATGGGGTATACCAAGGCGAAACGGTCCGCGGGGCTTTCGCGATGAATTTAAAATTAGCTTGGGCGCCGGGGCTTTGTGCGGCGGTTCGGTCTCTCGACATTGTTTAACTTTCCGGTTGAATTAGCCCGCGTGCACCGCCGGCTTACACATTATTCCCCGCAATCTACTTGTATTGGACGTTTACATTTCAACGTGGCGTTTACTAATATTTAAACCCGCCGCCCGACCCGATAACCGCGCTGGAAAACGCACAGGTTCGTTAATTTCGCCGCGAGGCTCATTATGAGACAGTTATGGGACAGTTCGGGCGGGGCTGATGGATTGGAGAATCGATTCCAGCGGATATGGCATTGGGAGTTTCGGAACTCGGCAGGTGGGTCGGATAAGGAGTTTATTTGGACAAAGATGAACGTGGAAAATGTATTTATAGCGGGTAAATCAAGTCTATTGACCAAAAAATGTTGAACATGAGTTCAAATTAAAAGAAAAATTAAAAGGCATTAAAATCAAATGTAAAGAGCCAAAAGTCCTGAAAGTGGTCCTATGTTTTTTCGTAAGTAATTGGATCCAGTTCAAAATAAGTATTTTTGTTGAACTTACCAAGGTAAAGAATCATCCGTAATGTTTTGGTCAACATTTTCATTTAAACAAATGATATAACTAATTCAATTTTTGTGACCGTTTTTTTAAACTGATTTTTCGCAATCAAATTAACGGAATTTTCTGAAGTTTTGGAATAATCTTAAGACATAGTTATTTTTCAGATGACCTTAAATTTTCAATCAAACAAGCAAGAACTGCTATACCGACACCTAACCTTAAAGCTAAAATGTGTATCTCCTTTTAATTCCCTCGAAACATTCAAAACTTATTGTTTCTAACGAAACACTCAACAAAACATTTGGTTAAATTACCCTAGTAAAAAATGTGTTGTGGCAAACGATATCAGACATATGGGCCTTATCATGATTTGATGTGGCAAACATCATCAGAGGATTCCTGATGAAAACCATATAAGGTTCCAATGAGGTATCCTGATAAGGCATTGAGTTGGATGTAACAGTTGGCATCGGATCAAGTCATTTTGGAGTGGTTATGTTGTGGCAACCTGATTATGGCCTTATCAGGGTTTGGTTAGGAAATCAAACGCCCTTTCGCTCCCTTAGTAGGCAATAAGTTTCTTCGTTTTTCAAACCTGTCCATAACTTCTCGACAACCCTTTACCGGTTTACTGCCTTAAATTTCACTTTGCTTTGTGACCACGGACAGAGCTTTCCCCCGGAGTCAAAACTACCGATACAAATCCCGTGCCGAAGCCATCTCGGTCATTTTCCTTGACCCACACCTGCTTATCTAGCGGTCACAAACGAGCGTCGTTAGACGGTATTTATTTGTGCATAAAATTCACATCAATTGGAACGCTGGGATCAGATAAACAGGGTCGACGCTTTGTCTTTTTTACCCGCGTCTCGATCTTGTGCTAATGCGGCTTTGTTGTGGCATAATTTCGTTTTTTCGACGATTCTGCTTAATTCGCCCCGAGCTTATAGAGATATCGGTATTAACTTCGAATCGTTTGATAAGTGGCTATTGTCACGTTACAAGATATACGATCGCCTCTTCCGAGAAATATTTGTATTCTGCTAAGATTGACGCTCGTTATTCCCTTACCTGAAGATGCGGGCCTTCGAAGGGAATCTGCCCGGTGTCGTTGCCGATGTTTCGCGTCAAAGTCAATCAATCAGGTCGTCTATGGCTGCGTGCTGTAGACTTCATTAGCGAAGTGAAATGGGATGAACTATCAGGAGAAAACTGCAGTCATTAGGAAAAGTGAACAATTTTCACTCAGACGTTCGGTCGGACTTTTCCTTGGACCATTAGCAACTCTTTCTTTGACCGATTTTTCATTTGGAAACGGATTCAAGACAAATGCATCTTTGTATGTCATTAGATATTTTCAAAACACTTAACCAGAACATTTTGAACTCTTTGACATGCTAATAAATGAATTCCGTTTCATTTGCAAGGAATGCATTTGAAAGGAATGTTTAATTACTAGCATAGGGCAATTACAATTTAGAAACTAAACTAGTTATAAATATTCAAGAATGAATATTTGTGCAAATTAGCACATCGGCTCTCAGTACATTTTCGTTCCCCCTGTCACAATACAAAGTTTCAATTTGTCAAACGAATTTTCAATCACCACCCTCTTTCAATCAAGCCCACCCCCACGATCTTCTAAATCGGGGTCACCCCGATTTAGAAGATGACAATTGCAACAGTTTTCAGCACCCGATCGCACTACCGCTTAATCGCGACAATGTCAAGTGCCCCCCGCAGTCGACCTGGCTACCGCAAAATTGTCCGCCCCCTTTCGACTGCGAGTCGAAGCGTCCATTTTCTCGCGAACTTTATTAACCGAAATCGCCGATAAATAAGGCCTGACTCTGGCCCCGCAATAAATCACGCAGCAGCACAAAAAGCGACTTTCCTTTTCTCCCGCCCCCCTCTTCGCCGGTCTTTTCGACTTCTTCGAGCGCTCCTTTTTTCACCGCTCGCGACTCACTTTTCTTCGTCCTTTCAGCATTCGTCACGTTGCACAGCACCTTTACACCGATTTCTCGGGAAATGAAAAGCTTTCGTTGTTCGTGCCGGGGGGAATCGGAATTCGGGGGGACGAGGCACGGGGCCCCTCGGCCATAAATAATTCCGAATGTTGGGCCCTATAAGTCAGGTAGATTCATTTCGTCGCGCGCGCGAATGGCTAGCTTCTTTCTCCGATGTTTGGATGTTGGTGGTTTTCAAAGTCACGCCCTGATGGGGCGAGGGCGCCGGGGGACGGGAGCCCGTCAGAGCTGCGAGGGCGTGTGGGAAAACGGGACCGACACAGGTGTAATATGTGTGTGCCAAGACATCTTTATAATCTGTTAACCCCGCTGGAAAATAACGCGAAATTAAGGCGGGCCCCTAACTTATGGCGGATTTTCTGCCTTGACACGTTTCGGCCGAAGGGTTCGAGAACCGATATGTATATTTTCTATGGCTTGGTTGGAAATGTCAGTTAAAGTAAAGGGATGATGTTCTTGGCTAATATATTACTTTCAAAGAAGATTAAAATTATATGTATAATAATATTCTTTGGGTTCCTTTTTCACGACATCGACTGTAATATCCAGATTATCTGAAAAAATTAAGATACAATTATTTGTGAAAAAACTGAAGACATGTTTCATCTTAATTAATGAAACATTGCAGTCTTGTAGAAATAAAAAGTCTATGCTGTCATATTCAAATTCAAGTTTAAATCTGCAGCATTCTAATTTATTAACTCGAGATAACTTGTTGCCATTTTAATGTTTCACAATAAAATTGAAGTAAATATGATTTAATTTAATGTTGCCCTTTTATAAATGAAAAGTCTGAAAATGTCTGAAAAAGATTGAAAAATGTCTGAAAAAAAGTCTGAAAAAAAATCTCTTTATGAAATTCTCAGATAAAGTTAAATTACGAATTTAAATAGAACTTCTGAACAAGTCTTGTAAGTATTAGGACCTTGGCCGAGTTGTTATACTTCCAGACTTCGGCGTTATAGGTCGGGGGTTCTATTCCCAGTTATGATGATTTTTTTAAGGGGGGTGTCAGAATTTATCTGAGATTTCCATATGTCTTCAGAGAATATCAGACTTTTTCAGCGAGTTTTTCAGAGTTTAATGGACTAGTAATTTAAGTCTGAAATTCTCTGAAAAAGTCTGAAATGGTCCGAACAAGTGCAAAAAATACCCGAAAAGTTTACCGTCCGAATACTGCGGGTCAGGCGTTTTCAGACGTTTCCAGACGTTTTTAGACATTTTCAGGCATTTTCAGACTTTACACTGAGAAAAATCTCACTGGTAATGGTTACTAAATCGCACTTGTCAATGCCGACTTTTCAGCCCAACTGTGTTT
>JABFPB010005044.1:0-13912 GCA_022817645.1 Ceratoteleas bidentatus
CCCAACGTTGCCCCAACGTCGACGCCCCAACGTTGCCCCAACGTCGACGCCCCAACGTCGTCATCCGACGTCGCCCCAACGTCATTGCCCAACGTTGCCCCAACGTCGTCGCCCCAACGTTGCCCCAACGTCGTCGCCCCAACGTCGTCATCCGACGTCGCCCCAACGTCATTGCCCCACGCTGCCCCAACGTCGTCGCCCAATGTTGTTCCAACGTCGTCGCCCAACGTTGCCCCAACGTCGTCGCCCCAACATTACCCCAACGTCGTCGCCCCAACGTTGCCCCAACGTCGCTCCAACGTTGGGGCAAACTTATTTCTTTACGAATAGAATTACTAAATTTTTACGAATTTGTTTTTTCAGTGTATGGTTATGTGGAAATTAAATAAATAACTAAATACATATTTCAGTAACTAATAAAATATATTTGCTTTTCTTTGCGTACAATAAAAAATGTTATAACATGACCGTTATTACTAAGTTATTAGTTACTAAGAGGCACTTTTTTTTCGGTGACTGCGACCGCCATCTCGGTCTTTTGCTCCTATCAACCAACGACTCACGTACGTTTTCAGAGTTTCCCGTGTTACTTTAAACGAAGATAGGATAACACCTAAACAAATTTGTTTATATATGAATTAGTAGTGTATATAGTGTATTATTCGCATATTGCTATCTGAGAACTACACGGTTTTTTCTTTAAAATGAAATTTTGCTCACGACTGAAATTTCGGGGTAACTGAAGTCTAAACTAACATTTGAAAGACAGGGAAGTTGATTCTTAATAAGTTTTAGCCACTTTGATAAAGAAATAAGTACAGCATAGATCTCATCTAGCTATTTAAGAGTCAGACAATCTCTCACCCTCAAAACAAGAATATATTGTTGTCAATGAAAAATTTTCTTTTTCCACAGATTTTCCATTGGCACACAGCTTTTCTTGTATGTTTTTCTTCATTATGTAGGACAGTATTTTGCGCGTGGCCTCTCTATATTCAGTTACAGTACTCGAATATGTCCTCATCAAAGCAATCTGTAAATGTTAAGAACATATTTTATTATGAAATTCACATTTTTTATTTATTAAATATTAAATATTATTTTAAATTTTAAAATTATTTTAATATTTTTAATTAATTAAATATATATAATCAATATAATATAATCAATGAATATGTTTAGGACGTTTCATGCTACATGACTAAATTTATAAGAATGGAATTAATAGACATTTGTGCCAAACAAAAAAAAATATTTTAATGTTTGTAATCGAATTTGATGATTACATCAAATTTTAACAACTACTAAAAATAATTTATTCGTGGAAATAGTGATTATACTTAAGTGATTTTAAGAGTTATAACTTCAGAATCGATACTTACCAATGCATTTTTCATATCTTCGTTCTCAGATAACTGCTGGTCATATTTTTTGAAGTTGTCAAAATCTTCAATCGGGAATGTTATCTCTGATATTTCTGAGAGAGGTTGAGGAGAATTAGTTGCGATGATTTGCAGAAGTTCTTTTTGGTTCTTGTTTAAATCATACTGCAAATTTCTTTTCAGTTTGTTCAAATCACTGCGCAAAGCAGTGAACTCTTCTTGCATATATGTTTGCACCTTTTTCACTGAAAAGATTACATTAATTGTGATAATCAGTTGAATCATTTAATTAGGTATTATAATGAAATTCAACGCGCAACGATATGTAATAAATACTTACACAACAAATCATCCGCAGCCACACCAGTATCTTCAATTTCGGAGATTGTCAATTCTACAATGAAATTAAAAATTATTATTTTTATATAAAAAAGTATCTAGCATTTTATGATAATTTCAGTTACACACTTACAGAACATTATTCTTGACCAGTAGATTCCAGGGAAACTACTAGTAAATGTCTACATTTTAAATGTCAACATTTAATTGTTTAAAAAAACAGCAATATTTGTTTCGACATTTGTACATTGTAATATGAGATGTATGTTATTTGTTATAAAAATAAGATGTTTAAACATCTCACTTTAATTTAAAAAAACCTGATTTAAATCAGAATGAATTGAATTTTAATTGAAAAAAAATGTTTGTATTTGATTTTTTTTAAACAAAAATCATGATTTTCAACAGTGATAGTAACGTGACAACACAGTGACTTAACAAACAATATTTCAAATATTTTATAAATAAATTCTTAATTAAAAATAGATTTAGTTTGTTACATTTTAAAATTTTTTTTACATTTGGAACGTAAACAACTTTAAAACATTTGAAATATAACTTTGAAAATCACTGCAACCTCACTGTAAAGTAACATTGTCAATATAACAATTTTGCCACGAAAGGGGAAAATTATGACTTATATCTCAATCACCCATTACCCAATTTTTACATAGAAAAATTTCACAGAAAGTTATTTTGTTGATTTGAATAGAATGAACATGAATGAAAAGCGTGGCTACTTTTAAAATCTAAGTGACGTTTCTCACCAAAACTATGTATACGAGGTTCTTTATCGTTACGTGTAGATACAAACTACATTAATAAAACTATAAATAAAACTATTTATAAAACTATTAATATAACTATTAATAAAACTACAAATAAAACTACCGTTCGATTTTTTGTGCATTTTCGGGCATTTTTTCTTTTTCACGTTCTCATTTTCCATGTTCGAGTCATTGGAGGACACATCTATAAATAATAAGATATACATTTTATAGCAATCTTAATAAAGTTTGAATGACTTAAATAGTTTACAGATTAGCAGTGGTTGCAGGTGAAAGTGTGTGAGTAAAGTTGCAGTAGTGTATCCATGGCAAGCTTTTCTCCCATTAGTGAGAATTAGAGACGGTAAATGCGATTGTTATTCAACATATAATAACATACCACTATATTCATCAGTTTCATCTTCATCTTCTTCTTCTTCACTTTCAGAATTCACTAGATAGCAAAATATAATTATTATTCATTCATATCTAATAACTACATTCCATGCATGTAAAAAATTGGATAAGAATGAAAAGATTAAAATTATAAATGTAATATTTTTGTGTGTTCAAATAGTATATTTTATATGATTTATATTCTATTAATTAACATTATATTTTTATTTGTAATTGGGCGATTGCCTGCGTAAATAAATAAATAAATAAATAAATAAATAAATAAATAAATAGATACCATTTTGTTTCTTTGTGCCTTCATTCAGTACTGAACGTTTTCTTTTGCTTCTTCTAATCGGTTGATCTTCATTTCCCGACGACCTATTGGGCTTCGCTAAATATTAGAATGTAAATGTAATAAATTTTGAAGTATAATTGTAATGCTAACAAAATTACCAGGGATGCAAAAAAAAGAAAATTTCGTTATTTCTTTAGCGTAACGTTAACGTTACAAATAATGCATTTCGTTAAAAATAACGAAATAACGAATTTTTTTTCGTTATTTCATTACTTTTAAAGAAATAACGCAATGAAAATCGTTACTTCTACCGAATAACGTGCGTTAATATCTTCAATCCTGATTATTACAAATATTTAAAAAAAATGATAAATAATTTATAAGACGTAGGACAAAATTACATTTTAAAAATAACAACTAGGCATTAACTGCTTGATTGGACATTCTTACATTAATTTGGAAACCCCAGAAAATCAGCAACATTCCAAATGCGCCAGAAAACAAACAAGTTGAACGAATACAAACATTCAACCAAATACTCAAACAGAAAATAATACCTAATGACTGCTGGATTTTTTCATTTAAATGATCATGAGCTTCCTTTTCCGAGAGTTGAACCAAAGTTTCAGTATTTGCGTTCGAATCTAGCATTGAATATGAGTCACTGCTCATGATTTCCCCATGAATGTCTTCGAGACATCTCTGTAGCCTTCTAAGTCCTTGTTCGTAATCGACTAAAAACCAGTTGCGTTGTGAAGGTATTAAACGTTTGGTAAAATCAAGATGATAATCGAATAATCGTATATAAATTATATACAATTAATTTTAGTTATACATTAAAATAATGTTTCCGAAATTCATTAATTATATACCTGATTCAGTTAAAACTTCAATTTTGTACTTTCTCCAATTTTTTTGTGGAGAATGACGAGCTTTTACTAACGTTTCCATGCTTTCGTAGTCCTTCCTTGCTGGATAAACGCAAAAAGTATTGTCGTCCAAGATCCACATTTTGGGAATCAAATCTATGATATACTGGTCCGATTTCGTGGACAGAAATTTAATAACGCAATATTTATTGATCTCCATTATTTCTAAAAAAAATGATAATAGCAATTGGTCGACTTGGAATAGCATTTCTAATAAGATATTAAAATTGAGTTAAGAAACTTTACTTTGCTTTTATTCACGATTAAATTATTGATTAAAAATATTATCACATATCTAATTTTTTAAGCATTAATTATCTCGAAATCATTGGCCACGTTAATTTACGTTAGGGTAATACTCACTTAGTTTTTACTATCAACTTAGCGACAGTAAGAAAATTTGTCTTACTATCTCTAAACCAATTTTTCAAAAATGAGCTAGAAGTTTGTAGAACTATTGATCAAGTTACAAGGCGTTAGTTTACATTTACACAATTTCGGCAACTTTCACCGTCTTGGATGTGAAATTTTGTATGTCAAAGTTGATATGTTTAACATGGAAGAGATAGGAAAATCAGTGTTTTCCCATGTATTTCTTAAAATATCTTTGTTTCTGCCTGAATACTAATATGTTGTATTCCATTAAGGAATCAATAATCAATATTTCATTAAAGGAATCAATGAACAAAGAATGATCAATGTTCACCGTTTAGTTACCGAGTAATCACTTATTAAAACGGTAAAAAGGACTAAATTCTAGTATAAAATAGCTTTCATACGAAAGAACGATAAAGTAAATGTATTAGTTACGGAATATTTAGTGAAAAGTTATATCATAGTGGCACTGTTTTATCGGGTATGTTTTATAAAAAAAAACCTAAAAACTTTGCGTATTCAAAGTGAATAAACAAATAATAAGTTGGAATAAACTTTTGGATCTGACTGTACCCCTAGTCCTACCTTAATTCCCAAAATAACAGTATTTTGGAACCGTTCCAAATGCGAAATATTTGTATTCAAATTTGGGATGATTAATATAGAAGATATTGAAAAAGCACGATTATAGGATATTTTCTTCAAAATAACATATCTCGAATGAATTTACCGCTGTTTTCAAAACCGATGTGCTGTTCCTTAAAGTGCAAAGAATCGAGTGGAAAAGAATGTTTAATATTGACTGTCTAATTGTCCAGAAATAGAAGATTATATGGAAAATAGGTTCCATATAATTGTTGTTCCCTTTATTTAGTTCCGTAAATTAAGGGAACAAATTAAAAATTTAGTTAATTTTCAACTAAATGAACCAGCATTTTAATAAAAAACCACTTTATATTGATATTAGTTGAATTTAGAAAGAGGACATTTTTGTGCATTAAACTGTTAACTGTAGTTTCTAAAAATTGTCTTAGTTTTTATGAAAAATAATTAAGTTTGTTCAAAATGTTGAGGAAAGTTGAACACGTATTAAAACGATATCATGGATATAATTATCGCAAGTATGTAATCACATAATTTATCGAAAGGACACAAATTAACGTTATTTTGATTTTGCACGCTAAAAATACAGCAATAGTAATACCTTCAACGATTCCAACCCTGTTAAAATCCTCTGCAGATCACACCTTCAAAATCCACTTCAGCAAGAAAGCCCGAGAGAACGAATTGCAAGTCACAGTCAGAATCGACAAACTGATTCTGACTTTAGTAAGCACGACTATGGAAGCATTTTCAATATAATCGTGTTTACTGGCGTATTAGAGAAATCAAAACAAATACGCAGTTAATTGTAGATTCTTAATTCGAAGTTAAATTTGATTAGAAGTACATTATTAGTATTATTCTAAGACTGTTAAAAATCATTATTTAAACAAAATATAATTAATCAGATTTATTTGATCTAAATCAAATGTTTTATATTTGTTTGTTAAATTATTTAACATCATGTTATCATAACTTATATATGATATAGGAAATGAAGCAAGCAAATTTGTCTTCGTGTAATAATATTAGTTTACAATATTAATTTCAAGATTACATTTAAAATTTTGCACAATATATTTTTCAATTTAATACAATGTGTTATTAACATAAATTATAATGACCACAACAATTAAATTTTTAATCACACATATGTAGTAAATACTCAATGCAGAGATTACCATTTTTTAAATAATTTGTTTTAAATCGTTCTATAGCAGTTTTATATTATTCGTTTTATTAAAATTCAAAGCTGGAATAAGTAAACTCTAAAAATAAGATCTATGAAATAGTCAAGAATAAATATATTTAATTATGGACCTGTCAAACCATTCCAAATATAAAAATCAAAATGTTTAAACAATGTTAAACGGTATGTAAAGCCTGTTTTTTGAAAATGATAAAACATGTATATTACACATACATTAGATGGACATTTATATCTTATACATATATTATACGTATAATATGTATTGGTTCTATTAGAGAAAAAATGCCAAATTATGAAAAGATTTTAGCTAAAAACATAGGGTTAAATATTGTACATTAAATAATTATTTTATTTTATTTAATCTACAATTTAATAAAAACTTTTTATTCTATGCCTAATTTAAACCTTGTGTCAACGTAGCCAATCATTTAAAATATTGCAATCATTTTAAGTATTGCACATTATTTAAAGAGTGTTAAGTTCATTGTTAAAAGAATGCAGCTGTGGAACTCTTTACCTGTGTTTTGGATGAACAGTGACGGGGTTGCACAGGTTGCTCTGGTTACCGTCTCTTTCTGTCCTCGTAGTTGAGGTTGACCGTGTCTCGGACGATCTTGTGGTAGTTTACCGCGGCCTTGGAAATCATTTCGCCGTTAATATATAATTGGAAAACCATGCCAGCTTGGTTATGGTGCCACATGCTTCTCTGACACTTGGGACTTGCTTGGGAATCGCGTCGACGATGGCATCGCTGATTTGCTTGCACATTTTGTCTGGGTGTGACAAAATCGCTGAACGACTCAGAAACACGTTGTTCGATAAACAAATTGTCCTGCAACGAAAAATGTATAATTCACCACAAAGTATCAATTTAACTTCAATGTAATCGAAGATTACTGTGAAAAAACAGAAATACTTATCTGACGGTAATTTTCCATGGTGGATGTCTGTGTTGTTAACCTCAAAAAGTCAACGCGTAAACAACAGACGACTGACGGGTTTACATTCACGAAGTCCGCACAATTAAACATACGTATTAAGTGGGGGCGTGCTCCCTGATAAAAACGGGAAGTCAAAATAACGCGTATGAACACGATTTTCGTATTTTACATATGTATCGTTGTCATACACAGACTATCCAGCTATCGCTAATATGTCGACAGAACAGTACGATCGAGCACGACTCTCAGATGTCGCTGCGGTCGGGCGGGATTTTTGAACATATAAATGATATTTCACCGCGAATAATGAATAGAATTAAAATGCAGTATTAATGATTATATTAATGATAATAGATTAATGATAATAGAATTAAAATGCAATATTAATGATTAAATGTTAGTAATAATATAATTATAAGATTATATTAAATAATATGATATTGTAAGTAACTTTGTAATATATTTATAATTCTGACATTGAGTACCATAAGATCTCTGGAGTTTTGTGAAAAAACCTAACACATACAAACACCCGGCCAAGAATTTAATGGTTTTTGTATGAATCAATACGTTTAATATGTAATTTCTAATTGGGTCTTAACCGATTTTGTTTTGTCCAATTTGGGAAAACTTTACATCAAAGCTCTTATTTTTAGTGGTGCTATCCTAAGTTCTATCGGGGTTCATGAATAGAGATGTAAGACTCTAACTGAGGAAACTAAGATTAATCAATTACTGTCTTTGCGTATCTCCAAAAATAATAATATTATTGTCAAGTCAATCAAAGTTCATTAACCATAAAATTGATGAAATGGCATTATATAAGTAAAAACAAAATAAACACAAATAAATAAACTACATATAAAGGAATTACTCTTGAAGAGGAGTGTTTCCTTTATATGCAGTCTACTTTTAATTTGCATTATTCAACCAGAGATCTCAATAATGTTACAGTGAGGTGTTGAGAAAAAAAATTGATAGCAGTATCTTTAAAAGTGAATTCAGCTTTTGGTTATAAACTGTAGAAGGTACGTATTCAAAATTTTAATTCTTTAATTGCAGTATTTACTTATACATTAAGTTTTAGTTTATAGGTTTTTCGTTTGAAGATTTTGTTTTATTAACAAGAAATAAATATATGTCACTCTCCCTGATAGCTAGCATTATATAAATTTCGTGTAAACAATTCATTTGTATAAATTGTTTATATCTAATTTACATACAGAATACATATATATCTGCAAATATCTCTATAATAAAATCATACCTTCAGTAATAAAAAATTCAGATTTACATAAATTGTGTGAAAATATTATGTAAATTAATTATATAAAGAATTTACATAAATTATACAGAATAATAAGGAAATACATTGATGTAAACTTTATGTAAATCGTTTATGTAATCCTTGGTTATTAAGGCTTATTCAAATATCCCAAAAGCATACCATATGTGACTATATGGCCACATATGGTTTTATTATTTAATTTTTATTTTTAAATTATCAATGTTATTTAATAACTCTATTCTACAAATACATCATTCCACAAATAACTAGAACACTTTTACTATTATTCCAGGATTGACCTTATACATATTCGGATAAAAATGTCTAGCAAAGATCGAGTAAGAAAACATCGCTATCTCAAATCTCAGCAGGACCAGTCTTCATTCGAAAGTAAATTAGATTTTAATGCTTATCAATACACAACTCTCATATCATACTAGGAATCCTAATGGGCGCTTTGCGCTTATCTGGATCGTGATCCTTATGTTTATTACAGGGTTATTGAATATCAATCCTTAGCTGTCATTCGAGTTAGCAGCCGAAAATTCCAAAATTTGAATCGGACCAATCAGATTGCGAATTAAGACTACATTATCAATACATCTAATATTAAATTTTAACAGCAGATATAATATCCGGTGATCATATTCCTAACATCATATTTAACATTGACCTCTTACGAAAAAGGGGATTACTCAGATTATTTTTCTGAGTTTTTCCCTTTTGCAACTGTTTATTTAAGATGCCCCTTTTACAAGTATTTTTTTTAAGTTATCCTCTTTTACGACTATTTATTTGAGTTATTCCTTTTTACACATATTTTTATGGATATCCGCTTTTACAACAATTTTTTGAGTTACCCCTTTTACAACGTTATTCTGAGTTATCAGTTTGCTGATTCCTAAAATAATAAAACTGTAAGCATGTTAAGTTAAGGTTCCTTTTTGTTACATTTCCCACGACATGTAACAATTGCATAATTTATTTTAATTCGATAGCTCTATCAGCTGAAGGCAGATCTACGGGGGTGCACAGCGAATGCAGTGCATCAAGACAAACTGACAATGAATCGATGGATGTGGAAGCTGTCTCTGAAAATCTATCTCTGAATGTTCCTATCTCTGAAAATCAACATCCCTCTGATCTTTCTGAATTGGAAGATTATCATTCCGATGATCCGAATTTTGAAGAACAACGCCATTCCGATGATTCCGACTTTGGAGAGCACTCTTCCTCTGACGATCCCGTTTTTGAAGATCAGTATAATTCGGATGATTCATTAGATCTATCGGGCGACAGGCAGCAATTTGAAACGGAGCCCAACGAACGAAGTGAGTTGGTAACAGGAACTATAAGTCAAAAAATTTGTAACTGGGCACATACGCATATTAAGGTCTTAACACAAGCTGCTATTACGGACCTATTAACGGTTTTGCGGAGCGAAGGTTACGATCTTCCACAATCGAGCAAAACATTGTTGAAAATCAATAATACAAAGACGGATATAAAAAATATGCTTAGTAATAAAGACATATTTGGCGAGTATAAGTATTTTGGTATTCAACACTGTTTGCTGAAAATTATTGAACCGAATAGTTTTACCGACAGAAAAATAGAATTGCTTATTCATATCGATGGAGCACAATTTTATGAGGCAACCAATAAAAGTGCGTGGACTATTTTAGGTTTAGTTCATAATAGTGGTTACATGGCTAAACCTTTTCTGATAGGCATATTTTATGGCATTGGTAAACCGAAGTATGCACAGGAATTTTTAAGTGACCTCGTTCAAGAATTAGCCAACTTAATTGCCAATGGTGTAGAAATTAAAAACATTATATTTCAAATTAAGTTATCTGCTTTTGTATGTGACACTCCTGCACGTGCATACATTAAAAGAGTAAAAGGGCACACAGGGTTTGATGCATGTGAGCGATGTCAAGTTCATGGTGTCACGTGCAATAAGAGACGCGTTTATTGTAATCTCGATGCTAATGAGCGAACTAATGAATCATTTCGCAACAAAAATCAACCATCTCATCATTCGCAAATCGAAACATCACCTCTTATTGACATTCCAGATTTTGATATAGTAAAATCAGTCATTCTTGATCCAATGCATCTTTTATATTGTGGTGTGTCAAAGTCTATGCTTGAGAAAATTCTCAGCGGCCCTAAATGCTGTTATAAAATTGGAGAAACACAAAAACATGAATTACAAATATTATTAAATAACTTTTCAAAGGATATACCGCTTGAATTTCAGAGAAAACTTCTTATTTGCGATGATGTTACGAACTGGAAAGCAACACAATTCAGATTATTTTTATTGTATGGTAGTGGTTTAGTTCTTAAAAAAGTTTTACCAGAAAATGCATATAAGCATTTTTTGCTTTTATACACTGCAATTCGTGTTTTATCTAATAAAGAAACTGCAATTCATAACACGGAATTTGCCAAATCACTTTTGAAGAAATTCGTGTTTTTGATGCCAACCTATTGTGGCCAAGCGTCACAATCGTTGAACTTTCATAATTTGATCCATATTTCTGATGATGTATTGCACATGGGGAGAAGTTTGGAAGAATATTCAGCTTTTATTTTCGAAAGTACTTTAGGTTTTATTAAAGGACTTTTAAAATCTACAAATAAACCCATTGCACAAATTTCCAAACGAATATCTGAACTCCAAAATACATCCTCAGAAGTTGTGCTCCACCGATATCCTTTGATTTGCCCTGTAAAAAAACAAAGTCTCATACCAAAAGTTGATATAGAAGCAAGAGGAGTAGATGTAATTGAGTTCAAACAAGTTAAATTAAATGGCATGACATTTCGCAAAATACACCCTGACAATGTTTTTTTATTAGACAAAGGTAATATTATAAGAGTTAAACGGATATTCATCAGATTAGTCGACGGCAGTATAACGGGAGATATAATTATAACGGGAGGCATTTTGCGAGTGATTGGAGATGTTTTTGATTATCCTTTATTGTCACGGGACATCGGCATATTTGAAGTAAACAAATTGTGTACATCATATAATTACAGTGTTGCGTTAAAACATATTAGAAAAAAATGTATAGCGACTACAATTGGCGATCAATCTATAATTATACAATTGTTACATTAATAATAAACGAAAGAATACATTTGAAAAACTTGACAATGTTGTAAAACATTCTAATCCAACACAACATAACCTTAAATCCTAACATGCGCCTGTAAGAAGGGGGCAAGAAGTGTCCGTGTCCGGAATACCCTGCCGTTCGAGTTGAAATTGTGAGGGAACAGGAACATTCAGAAATACAGTGTGAGTCTGTACATGAGCAACGGGTGATAATATAACAGTGCGTAAACACTCCAGACAAGCGGCGAAACTCACATAACCGCACTGTTAGATGATGTGACGATTCGAAGCGCTACTCTGTCTTTCGATCGAAACGCTACTCTGTCGGCCGGCGGCGAAACTAAACTCGCATGAACTAGGGCCGGGCGGTTTGATTCGAGGTTGACAGGCTCGACTGATCGGGATGGGTCCGTGATCCCGAATTTACAAGCGCCGAATGGCATGAGGCGCGAAATGTGAACTCGAATCGAATCGGTACCGAAACTACGTGTACACGAAATAGCTTCGGTTTTAGAACGGTGTAAACACGAAAACTGGCGAGTTGGAAAAATGATTAATTAATTAATTTATGTTTTTGCATCGAGGGGGCGATGCAGTTGTTGCATTCGCAGCCCGCAAAGCCACAGCTAAAGCTGGAGTGCTAAGGCCCAAAATGTTAGGCCCCGCGAAACGGAAGGGAGTGATCGGGTTTCACCCGCACAAAAACTCGGCACCAGTAGTTTTAAACATTTATTGCGCACACACAAGTCACACGTGCGGGATACAACTTGTCCGGCACGTGGCGACGGTCCCCTTATAGTCCGCGAGGACCGCGAGATACGGCGCACTAGACGGGCCCGAGACGGGCTTGCGGTGAAAGCGTCGTCGGCGCAACAAGTTACGCGAACCGCGGACTCGCGAAATCTTCTCGCGGACGGAGGGTGCGCGAGGGCACCGAAAATGCGTGGACTTCGGACGCGAGGCGAAGTCGACGCCGGAAAAATTGTCTCTGAATCGGAGAAATCGAAACTTGCGATACGAAAAAAGACACGCACATACAAAAAAACTCACCTACACAAAACTCGCATCCATTCGTACACGCGCAACATTGCTCGATTCAGGTAGCGCTCGAAAACAGCGATTAGAAAAGGTTCGAATATAAAGCAAAATACGGGAAAATAAACGCTCAAAATTAAATCAAAGAAAATACCGAATTATAAATCCGCGACGAAATCATGTCACAACAATCTCAGACAAATAAATATATTATTCTGAACAAAATATATTTATTTGACAAATTTATTTAGATCAAATAAATTTAGTTGCCACGAATAAATTACTTATTTGAATCAAATTAATACAAAATGGCGTACGTAGTTGCGCGCGTTCTGTGGCGCACGTGTCGGCAACAGCTCGGCTTCAGTTATCGAATTTGGTTACTGCATCATCGAACGCGATCGCGTGGTTTAATTCGTTTGCGGTGTATGTTCTGCGTGTCACCCAAACTCCGGATTAACAATAGACGCAGCAGTTGCTTTCTTTTTAACTGCAATCGGCTTGGCCGAATACATTCCAGTTTTTAAAGGTAGTGTAATGTTGATGTTATTATTCATTTTACAGGTTGTGTTGACGATTCAGTCAGAAAAGATGACTGTTCTGACACCAAAAAACGGGGCGTCCGGTAAAAACGGTTAGTTATAGGTAGGCTTAACGAGCCAGCTTATGCTTACAAACAGCAAGCGCTCGTAGCTTGCGAGCTAGCTCGCGAGCGCTATTTCGTAAGGCGAAAAATCATATGACTAGCGAGTCAGCTCTCAAGCCGTGCAATTTGTTCGATACAATATGCGATTTTTTCAGTTTTACTATGAAAATTATTCAACGCCGGAAAAAAATTCGCCTATTAAAATACATTCAAAATAAATACAGCATACAGGCAGAAAAATATTTGGTCAAATATTATAATATAATTCATTAGAAATTACCCAATTGTTAAGTACTGGATGGACAAACCAAAACTTCAGCATATATTATTGAATTGTTTAGTAAAAATTACCCAACTGGTGTAGTAAAATTCTCACATGAAGAAAATATAAATTAAAAAATAATTTGTGGTATTTACATTCACCGACACTATTTACTCTGTTAAATGTTATTTTGTTAGATTATCAGTGGAATTGTCATTTCCCTAAACGGTTCTGATGAGAAACCTTGTGGCTGTCTCTCATGCCGTAACATACATATCACTCTCACTTCGCTTGTTTTTCACTTCGCA
>JABFPB010005045.1:0-13909 GCA_022817645.1 Ceratoteleas bidentatus
ATAATTAAAATTTATAATTATTTTATGATACACGACTATTCACTGGGGCCCGACCATTCACTGGTGCATTCACCCTAAGTGCAATATAAAAATACAAAATATAACAAAAAATATTAAAATTGCACCTTTTCTTTTTCTATTTCCTCTTTGATTTTTTGCAACTGGAACTCAGCTTGGACTATCTTCTTATTCGTTTCAGCGATTCTTCCTTCTAAAGCTGTTATGTTTTCCCTAAATAATATAAAATATGTAATTAATAATAAAAAATCATGGAAAACACAATTACAACGTTCATTTTTCAAGTCTAAATTTTTGTATAATTTTAAGCCCACCTTTTTTATAAGTTTTTTCATTAAAAAATCAATTATTTAATGGTTTTTCATTCATAACAAATTTGTTTATTTTATCTCATAAAAAAATTTGTTAACAAAAATTACTTAAAAGTATTGGATCAGACAATTTGGATTAGAAAAATTGCTATACATTTTTCCCTCGCAATAAAAAATAAAAGTTTACCCTGGAAATGCCCAGAAGAAGATAGTCGACCCAATTTTGTCAGACCTCACCAACCCATCGTCACACAGAGCCTGGAGTACATCCTTCACCGATTGTATGACGATTCCTTTATCCTTCGAAGCAATTTTTTCGATTTCCTTCAACGTAAAAAATTCACGCGACTCATAAAATATCTGCAGCATCCTTTCGCGTTTTTCTTCTAAGGACAGTCCTTTCCTTTTCGACATCTACAAAACAAATATCGATTCGAAGGATTAAATTCTCTGACTTTTGAAAGTATAGGATTTAAATTTGTATTCTTAATTTAGATACTCTTAATTTCAAAAATAGTCTCATATTTTCCAACCAGCCAATTGTGCTAATCAAATTAAAAGTATAAAAAAAATTCCCAAACAATATTTCCTGACTTTTTCCCGGTCAGTCACCATCCTGATTAATCTATTTTTCAATTTTTTCCAGTGATGAGGCTATGAAACAGTTCCTTCTCCACTTGGACGAAACCAATGCTTTAGGCCGGAAGTTCATCTTGCAAGATCTGGACGAACGCCACATTTTCATATCTCCCGACATTCTGGAGATCCTGCAGTCGAAGATCGACGATCTGATGGATCAGATTTCCTTCCCTCTGACGGAGAAAGCCTGAATTCTATCCTTAGCAAAAATCCTTATACATATTTTTTTCTGTTAATTACTCGTAATAAGTATATTTTTATAAGAAAAAGAAATATGGCGGGTCGTGAATCCGGAAGAATAAAAGATGCTTATCAGAAGCGGGTCCTGGACGACGCCGCTCGAAAACGCAGACAAAAGAAAGCGTTGGAGGCGTTGGAACAGGACAATTTTCACGAAGATCCGCACGCCGACTTAGGTACTCATATCCTAAATATTCCAAGAGAATACGGCAATTCCTTTGCCCAAGAAGAATGTAGGTTTTCTTTTTTTCGTTTTTCTGTTTTCAAATTAACATCAATTGTTCACCCAAGACAAACAATTGAATTTGGAAAGAAAAATCAAAACATTGCCAAACAGCCTCTTATCTTCTTTTTTATTATTGCCTAAGATTATTTAAATCAGTTAAATCATTTATGTAAATTTCGATTTAGATCGAATTAATTTTTTCTTATAAAAAAAATAATTATATCATCTGGACAAAAAATCAAATAATTCAGAACTATTTTTTAAACTTGATTTTTATTTACCCTTATGTATAAAAGAGGCTTATTGGGGCAGCGGTTTTGATTGTCAGGTATTTTCCAGGATATCTGTGATGGTGGAAAATACTGTTGCATGTGTCATTTGTCTTGGCAGCAAAATTCATTATTGGACTGAAACGCATTTCAGAATTTGATAATGAACTTTGGCTTTGAAATGTCATGTTATCATACGTTGACCAGAAACGTTCCAAATGAACTTCAGAGGTAACGATAAGAAGTGTCTTATCTCTGAACGAATTGAATTGATTATCCACGTATATGAAGTAAAGGTGAAGGTTGTTGGATACATTATTAAAATGTTTGACGAGTTTTGCATTGGGATTGAAACGGTGGAAATGATTGAATATGTAATTTGCATTATGATGAAGAGATATTTCAGCGCCATCTGAAAATAAGAGTATCTCAACAATATATTCAAACTTAACAAAACTTCCAGATCTTTATTAAAAACCTGTAACAAAATGTAATATCACTGAAAAATGTCTTCACCTCTTATTTGCTGAAAAATTGCATAAATGATCAGCTCCACCTGTTCATTTTTTACTATGAATATAATTTGTAAATATGCCTAAGTTCCTGAAATTTGTGTAATTTATAATTGTACACTACATTTTAGTGATGAGCAAGAAGATTCCAAAGTTTCAAGAGAATCTAGACTCCAGAAATTCAGGGCGCAAGAAGAAGACTCGTTCTGCAGAGTACTATAAACAAAGATTTCGTAAGAGCTTTGCGCAGATGGTTGAGGAAGATGATGTTCAAAATGAGGGACCCAATTACACATCAGCGGAGGCAGGTCCATCTTGCTTTCCAGAAAGACATTTCTGCGCAGTTTGTGGTTTCCCAAGTAGCTATACCTGTATTCCATGTGGAGCAAGATATTGTTCTGTCAAATGTCTAGGTATGTTTATTAAATGCAATTTTGAGAAAAGTGACAAAGTTATCAGAAGTGCTGAATATAAACGTCAGTTTAGAAAGAATCGTTTAAGTTTAAAATTTAGCAAAATTTTGTATAAATTTGAAATTCATTTAAAAACAATTGTATATGGTTGTGATTCTTTTCTTTTTTCATCAGTTATTTCAGGCAAATTATTATATTATTGAAATATTGCTGATTAAACACATTTTTTTAAATTGATTTACTATGTTATGGTATTAATCTTTTTTTTATGAATGCAACATTATTTTGCAGATAGACTTATTTATATTGTTTGCATTTTATAATTATTAAGTCTTTAATCAAACTATTTTTGATTTTGTTTCAGGTACTCACTTGGACACAAGATGCCTCAAATGGACAGCGTAAACATAATTTAAGTAAAGTTGTAACTCAAGACTGTTTTAATCTTTAATAAATGTAATTTCTAAGAAAAATGTGTACAAATTATTTTTATTTCCCAACTAACATGTATTACAAAATTTCAATGTAATGTTATAAATAATCATACTTTATAATTATATAATATTGCAAAAAAATATATGGTATAGTAATATTCGCCTATTAAATACACTTAAGGTGATGTTGCAAGTCTGCTGTAACGGAGTTAGTGTCTTTTTGCATAAAAATAATAATTACAAATTATTTAACAAAAAATGAACCTGGCACCTTTCTGTACTTTCGGGAGAATGTAACTGAGATTTAAAAGAAAACGTTTCGCAGAGAATTGCAGCTTATTTTGGAAACTACTATTTTTGCCACATTGAAAACTAGTTCACATTTTATAGTTTCAGCAAAATATAAAAAACAGTAGAGACTTTTTCTGATGTAAAAAAATGTGGAAAAAAGTGCACAAATCGTGCTACGATTTAATCTTTATTTTGTATATCATAATAAGAAATTGTATAAGTTTACTCTACAATGAAATTGTTTTAGTACATACAATTAGAAAATCTTATTTGATTGTGTTACATCTTTATGATATATATAAAAAACTATCCTATTTTATCCACACAGAAATTGGTATACAGTATGGAAAAACAAACAATAGAACAAAGTGGCTATTTAATTATAAGTTCAAATATAAAAACTTGTTAGTACTCACCTTCCTAGACTGAATAAAGCAAGCAAAGAATAATTCTCAAGAATGTATGAAGAATCTCAATTCAGTTAACCGTACTGAAAATTGCGTAGAACGAACGAGAACACAAAAACCATCTTTCATCTATTCGAAACAAACTGTTGGCGCTGTATTTGTTTACCTCGCGGCAAAATCTTCTAACCTATTTTAGTAAAATTCCTACTTTATCATCATAGAAACAGCTTACCTACCTTATCCCTTGCGTCCAAAACTGGCGGCAAAATTTTGCAGATGCTGTAATTTTTGAAATACTAGAAATTGTACGTAATAAATGGAAAGCGACCATCAAAATAATATAAATATTTCCTATGTATTAAAATACAAAAGAAAACAGTTTTATTAATCAGTTTCATTAATGCTGAAATCATCACACAAACGCGTTTTTTTCTGTTTTTTACTGTGATCGTATTTCATATTGAAAATATAATGTGATGGCAGTAAAAACTACAAAAAAATGAAGATTCTGTATGAAAAACTGAGAGACCATATTGTTTTTAAAACATTTCCAGAATGTATTGTTTTACAAACGTCTTTAAAACGTTTTTGAAAAGTTTGTGAAACGTTTTTAAAATGTGTTCGAAACGTTTTATGCTACTATATCAATTATTTGTTGTTTCGTTTTTAACAACGTTTTAAAAACATTTTACAAACGACTCAAGACGTTTTAAAAACGTTCACGAAACTTTTTAAGAACGTTTTAGAAACTTTTAAAAGCGAACATTTTGACGTGTTTAAAACATTTTGAACTTTTTAAAGAATTCTAGCAAAACCTTCTGAAAACGTTTTAAAAACGTTATTTTCTCATGGGATGTAGATCGTATGATTTCGAAGGCGCTGATAACTTAGCGCAAATCAGCTGACTGGTGTCCAGTAATCTTATTTGATTAAAGCAGCTCACAATGTGCATCGTAGGCGCGGTTACTATTACATTAAACACCATATTACATTAAATATAGTAATAGTAACAATTTACATTGTACTCCTTACAATACGGTTTTCTCACTGAAGTGTCATTTACTCGCATTTTGAGCAATCTGTAATGTCGGTAATCACGCTCGTGATTTTCGTCGGTAAATCCGCCCAACCGACCGCGCGATACAACCACCTGCGCGCCCCCACGTGATGCGCGCGCTGCGCAGTCGCTCGCCGATTGCGTCACGCCCCCGACTTTTTTATTTACGCGCAGTCGGCGCGCAACGGCGCACAGCATCGGCGGCGCCTCTCGCTGCGACACTCGCTCCTCGCGCGTCCCCCGAACCGCCAAAAATGCGCGTCTGACCGGTCCCCGCGATTTGCCTCCGTCGCACACCGCCCACCGCCGCCCGTCAAAACAAACAATCGCACGCATTTTCGCGTAGGTTAGGCGCTGTGCACACGTGAACAAACACGCAAGCAACAACAACAACACCACAGGTTAGAAGCGCGCGACTGTCAGTTTTGCACGTCCAATTTTCGCGTTTTCGGCCCCAATCGGCCCGCTGAGCCCCGGCTTTCGGGCCAATTGCGACACCGATAAACACCGTGATTCCGCCGCTGCGCTCAATTCCCCGCCGAGATTGTGTCTGTACCTTATTATGTATTTTTCAGATTACGATTCGTGGATAAGATTGTTGGCGAGATAGACGTCGAGGTGAAACGCTTGATAAAAGTGCTGCGAATGCTGTGTGTGTTTGTGTGTGTGTGTGTCATTGAGGGACGGAATTTCGAGTGTCGAGTGGATGCATTTTTTCATGGTGAAAGTCGCCCAAAAGTGTTACGATGGGAAAAGCGAAAAGAAGTCTTATGGTAGAATCGATGATGATATGTAAACATATACATATTTCATTGAATGTCTGAAGATATACAGGCAATTCGAAACTTAAGACTCATCTAATATACGTATATGGTACACATTCATTCAGTATAATATACATAGAAAATACATCTATGTAAAATAGTAAATGAATGGAAAAAGGTTGAGAAACAAGAGGAAATATTTTTAATTTTAAATACTACATTATTTATTAGTAATTGGAGAATTTGGTTTATAAAAATTATAAGAATTTGTCCATTTAAATGTGTGTATAATTATTTTACGTATATAATTATTTTATATCATAAATATACACCTTGTTCTATCAGGAAATATGTTGGGCAAACTGATGTTTCTGTCTCTAAGATTCAAAACAAGTTCAAAAATGAAAAAGTATCTTTCAACACAATCCTTTTTTGCAAAACGCATCGAAACTCCCATACCAACTTTTTAGCAGAATTTGTTTTGATTGGTTACAAACTATATCCACACAATACTACGTGTTGATGTGTCTGATTAAAAAGACAATAACGCGCGATTGCAAGAAAATCGTGCAGATTGATATGTCATGCTGATGAATTATATAAGACTTATCTGATGTTTGCGTCCGAGCAACGCTTATAATATTAATTTAATTAGTACAAATTATGACAAAGTTGGCAATGCTCAATGCAATGGGAGTTCGAGAAAATGCATTTGCATTTATAATTTCGTTACATAAACAATGTGTATTATAACATGGTTTTCGAATGAATCACAGATTGCCGATTCTTTTTCTTCTAAAGCGCTTTGAGCGTTTGTCATGCATTTATTCCGAATAGTCGAGATATTGAAGACATTTGTTCTGTCTTGGGTTTGTTGTTGAGCGACATTTTCATTCATAAATGTTGGGCTGAATTAGAACGTTAATGCGACTTTGTCAGCACAGCTGTAATCAACAGCTTACGACTTAAGCTAGTTCTATATTTGAAAGGGAAACTTGTTGTACGTGCAATGAGAATGAACTGAGTTATTAAATGAGGTTTTCGATGGTTAACGTTTTGGTTTTTCTACATGAATGACTCTTATCAAGTATTCGTCGGAGTCAATGGAATGCCTTCACTGAATACTTTTCCTTTATTTGCTTTTCAATTTGACATACTTGAACAAACACTCATACAAAGATTCTTGTTCCTATCAAGTATTTTGACATATACACATTCAAGGCCAATCCATACGTACATAGTATTCAAATATTTCCAGTCTTTTGTGTTGACAAATCTTAACTGATATTCTCATGCCTTCTTGTATACACTTGTTTATGCATTTTTTCATTGTTTTGTACATTTTTTTAGTATTGACGCATTAGTTTATCGCGGGAACAAATTCTAGTTAATTTTAGTTTATACTAGATGATTTATGAGAATCAATAATATAGGAATATGCAAGTTTCGATGCTTTTATTACAATTTAATCTAATCTGTCGTAACAAATCTTTTTGCTATCCATTGTTAGATACGGATCTTAGTTTAATGATGAATTAACGATTCATTTGAATCAGTTTTGATTACAAAAAATGCTTATTTACTTGAAATAGAATCGAGAATTTAATATTAATTTCATGTAATATTTTCAAATAACAATTGATAAAAACAAGACTTTTTTCTTAAGTAAATCATCAATAAAAACTGATAAAAAATTAAACAAAATTGGTCAGTTACCAAAACCAATTTTGCTATCATAAAACATTAAAATTCAATCTGTAAAACTTTGACAATCATAAGAACAAAACTGTACATCGTTCGCCACATTACTTCCGAACAAATCGCTTATAGTTTATCACAAATTTAACACATTCTAATTCAAAGCAATCCTTCGTGTCTATAAGTTATCATTAGTGGCAATGAAGACTGTTACGTCCGGCAGGAAATTGATTATCTATTTTCAATGTTTAACACAGCTGATCAATATCAATTGAATTTCGTTAATTAATGAAACGAGTGACGTATTCCCAACAATGTCGTTAAAAAATAACTCGATTATCCACTCTACTCCGAATTCATATCTAAACACCATACCCCCACCATCAGCCTCATTTTTTCATTACATAACTATACACTATATAGTTATTTACAAATCAATATTATCGCAGACAATATCTGATATCGGTGAATAACGTTTCACACGTTTTCTAGAAATGTTATTTTATCGCAAAATAACAACATAAATATTTACCGCCTTGCTCAGTCAACACAAATCCATTGTTTAAACTGAATTCGTGTGTATTACTTCAGTTGCATAACGGAACGCGTATCGAAAGTATTTCTCCTTCTCGTTGCAGGTTGTAAAGGTTTTTGGACAAATTGAGCAGCCATGATGAACATCACGAACAACCTCGAACAACCTGTTAAGGACAACAACAACACCTGTGACATCGATTTCCAGTTATCGTCGATGAAACTCAAAAACGAGCTTCCCGCTGGCGCCGTGCGTCTCGAGACGCAAGTCGGTGGACACACTTGCGACGACAAGAAGCGTAACATTGGTAATTGCGTTTCCAACTTATTTATGCGATGTTTTCGCTCGCCAATTAATCCGAGACGTTTCTTGATTAGTCGAGGCGGACACTTAGTCTGCAGTCTGTCGCATCTGTATTTATTACAGTGACAAATGGACAACAATGTATTTGATTCTGTGGTTTTCTGCCTTGTTAAGTTTTAAATAGTTAAGGTTTTGATTTTGTTGAGAGTGATATTTGGACATTGATTCAGGGTTGGAGATAAATTTTTGGGGAAAGTTTTTCAGATGTGTTGGATATTTTTCAACAAATATTAATTTTTTGCATAATGGATTTTTGGCATTGAAAATGGAGATATTTCGATTTTTGGTTATCATATTTTGATTGAGAAATCCTTTGACTTTGAGTTTTAACTCGGCGGGATTTGGCAAATTTTTCAAAGGAGCCTCGTTTTTACAAAATTTTCAGTTTGAGTTTTTCAAAAAAAGTTTAAATACATGTTTGTAAAGGATTTCTCGTGCTTAAACACGACAGTGTGGATAAATTCACGTTCAAAATTGTTTTTTTGTGTTACTCGTTAAACAGGAATTTTGAACTCTTCTTTAAAGTTTTGTCAAGTTTAATTAAAGATTTGGTGGTAGAAATAAATTAAAATTTTAATTGTAAGGTACTTAATATAATTTGGAAAGTCATTAAACGACCTAAATTTAAACTACATAACATTTCCTGAATAAAACGTGACATTTCGTTCTTCTTAAACAGACAAAAACATTCCATTATAGTCCGGTCATAATAAACGATTCATTGTAGAAGCGTAAAGTATCGAGACAAAAAGTAGAACTATTTGCTTTATGACTAAAAATGCAGTGCAAAAAGTAAACTCTTTGTTCGATTGTTTTTGTGTGTATTGTCGCCGTGAAATGAGATTTTAGTCATTCCAGACAAATTTAATCTGAACTTCTAATATTACATTCGAAAAATTGCTCCAAAAATAGTTTTTTCGTATCTCACGAATCAAATTATACAAAATGAACCGTTTCGATGTTCCCAAAGTAGTATCAACAAATGTGTCATATCTATTAGTTAATTAAAGCTGAGAAATGTCTTGATTAAATTTTCTTTTAATAATTTGATTTAATTCATGATAAGAGGCTAATAGTTTACATGAAAAATTACCACTCATTATTTCCAGAAATTCATTTGTTATCTATATTTGTTTAACGAGTTGTAAATGGTGACGTAAAATTGTTACACGTGTAACATCATAAATTATGCACCGAATCAATAAGAAATGAAAATTGATTAAACATTGAATATCTTATTTCCTTTTTTCAATTGATTTATAGCAGTACAGTTGCATTTAGTAAACCATTTTATTAAACGTTCATCATTGAACATTTTTCACTTTATTAAATACCAATAATGTTATATTATTCAACTGTTTTTAACAGTTAAATAATATATCTTATTCCACTGTTAAAAACTTTTTTTACTTGATTATTTCCAAAGCAATAACATTAAATAATTTAGGAATTTAATGATCTAAATTAATTTTGTATATTATTTTAATTGTAAGTTTAATTAACTCTCAGTAGTATAAATTTAATTTAAAATTTGTTTTATTATTGCCACTGTCATAAAAATAATTATTTAATACAAATTAAAAAAAAATCTAGGTATGTTACGGGATAGAAATGGCCATGTTTTAAAAGCTGTTGAAAAGCCCGAGTTGGGACTACGTGAAATCGACTTCTACACGGAACTCCAGCTAACCACAGACCCCCTTTTTGAAGAATTACGAGAGTACATCCCAGAGTACTATGGCACGAAGACTTTGACAATCGATGGTAAATGTAAGTGGCTCACTCTACTCTTTAAACAATACTTAAAGGAAATTAATTTCTTAGATTATATATTTTCTTAATAAAGTTCACTTTAACAATTTCATTTAATAAAGATTTAAACATTTAAAATTAATTTGTTAAATTTATTTTGAATTATACATTTTTCATTAAATATAGTAAAACATTTTGCTTAAGGAGGTTGGGGTGTGATGTTTTAGAGGGACAAGGATGGAAGAACTAAAGCGATGAACAAATTCACGAAAACCATCGAAATGAGCAGCGCGGTGCCGAGAAACAAAGTTTATAAACTAAATAATTATTGACAATAACATTTATTATTATAATTATTTAAATAACCTTAAATTTTAATGCTTCATATGTTATAAATTGCAATTTTAGCGAATTCATCAAGAGGATTTTTATGCGAATTTGAAAAAAATAAAGCAAATTTGTTTCTTTACAAGATATCCAAGTATTAAAGATTGAACGAACTTATCTAGTGAAGTTCGATCGTAATTATATGAAAGGCCCGTTCGAAGAGATTACATGTAGTATCGCTCTGCTATGCTAGATGTCACAACTTTCAGCGCATCGAAAAAAGCGGCCTCTGCCGCCCATCTGCATTCAACTTCATTTCGTTTAGAGTGAGATATGTAACTAGAAATTTGCAGTCACAAATGTCTAATAGGGTGGGAAAAAACGAAAAGTTTGGGAGGGATGTAATCTCTTCGAACGGGCCTTTCATATAATTACGATCGAACTTCACTAGGTAAGTTCGTTCAATCTTTAATTATACTTCAAGGCCCGTTCTCAAGATTACATGTAGTTGTTCACAGAGACTGCAAATTTTGCAGAAGAGTCAATCACCGAAATATTAAAAAGACTTTTTTTTTTTATTTATGATTGTTACATTTACTTTAGCATAAATAAATAATTTACAAAAATGAACACAATAACTCGTTCTGAATGATTATCACATATTCTGATTCATCACATGTATGATCACAAAACTAAAAACTTAAATCTAACCAGATCTATCGAAGACGGTTGACGCAAATGCCGCGTTACACTTTTTAATCGGGCGGTTATAAAATTTGGCGAAAACCGATGACCTATCCGACCAACCGGCGGTCTTTCTAATAGTCTCGGTATCTACTCCTTTCGTTAAGCTAAGAACGTAGCGGCATGCCTAGTGGAATGACCTTGAAACACCTGGTTATCTATGCCGCACCTCCCCAGGGCTGTCTTAATAATCCTACTCACAGTCTGTGATCCCACCTCTTTATGAGGTTTTCTTATACCTGAAAACAGCCTTTCTTTCCCGTTTCTGATACTCGCAGTCTTATCAATATACTTTAAAATGTTATTAACAACACAAATACTCGGAGTGGCCGAAAAAACAGGTAATACAAGGAGAGGCTGACACCTGTTCGGTGCTGATGTTTTCAACAAGTCTGTTATCGTGATTTCTAAACCCAACGGGGTCTTCTTAATGTCTTGAATTTTAATTTTCGAGAAAGTCTGAGCCCGATGGGCGGTGGCTAAAGCCAACAAGAGCAAGATCTTTTGCGTCAGATCAGATAATGATAAACCCTCTAACGGATACCAAGATTCCAAGGAGGTCAAGACCTTATTAACATCCCATGTAACATTGTATTTAGGGTAAACTGGCTTTAACTTAAAGACTCCTTTGAAAAATCTACTAATTAATGGGGCTTTTCCAATGTCATCTTGACACAATGCAATTGCTGACCTCATCGTATTTAGTGTACCGTAAGAAGCGCCTTCTTTGAACTTTTAGATTAGAAACACCAATACATCATTAACGCGAATTGAAAAAGGGTCTATTCGCTTTTCTGCACAAAAAACCACCATTGTCTTAGGGCCGAGTCGTACTGCTTCATTGTGGAGCGTGATAAGGAAGCCACCATTATATCAAGAGTGTCCAATGGAACACCCCGTCTCAGGAGGCTTTGCCTGAAGCTTTCGCTGCCATCAACGAAAGGTGATGCCATAGAGGGTGCTGCTTCCTATAAGGAGAAGAAAGCAGATTTGGACTAGGACTAATAATAATGGGATCCCCAATTATCAGCTCCAGAAGCATCGGGTACCATGGTTGAGACTTCCACAGTGGAACTATCAGTATAATCATTGCTTTGTCTTGCTTGATCTTATAGAGCGTTTTCAAAATTAGTGCAAAGGGCGGGAAGGCGTAAGCAAGGTCATATTGGGACCAATCGACTGTAAACGCGTCTATCGCTTCTGCGTCTGGATCTTGATTCCAGGTCAGGTAACGAACACATTTTGAGTTTGATTTAGTAGCAAAAAGGCCTATCACCGGATGTCCAAATACCTTTGTTTCCTTTGAAAAACCTTTGCAGAAAGTTCCCATTCTGTGTCAAGGTTGTTAATTCTAGACAAGGAATCGGCTACTGAATTGTCTTTTGACTTTATGTAGGAAGCAAAAAGGTGCACCTTACGCCGTTCGCCCATTGCCAGATTTTTCGGGAGAGACTGTTAAAACTGGGGTATCTAACACCTCCCATCTTATTCACATAGGATAAGGCCACAGTGGTATTGTCTACTGTGAGTAGTATCTCGCAATTATAAAAATCTTTTGCGAGAATATTCAACGCTCTAAAAACCGCCAAGAGTTCCAGATAATTAATGTGAAGCTTCCTTTCTTGTTGATTCCAAGAACCATGAACAACTTCCTCTCCACATGCTGCTCCCCAGCCCTGCATTGAAGCATCAGTAAAAATCGTAGCTTCGTATCTAGACGTCTGTATAGAGTTGTAAAGCGTGTGAATATTCTCTTTCCACCAGGAAAGCTCAGGATGCATCAGACTAGGTATTTTAATAATGGAGTCGAAATTGTAATTATTAAGTGTCAAGGCCAAGACCTTCTCTCTCTCCATAATTTTAGTGTACATCGAACCATATTGAGCAGCTGGAAGTAAACTTACTAACGTCCCTATGAGTTGAGGGACCAACTCCTGTATTGAACAAGAATCTCTTTGCAAAAATTTATCCAACTGCAATGAAATTTTCTTCTTCTTTAGAGTTGTCTCTACTTGGAATTTTATTGCGTCAATAACAAAACCTAAAAAGGTACATTTATTGTCCGGAGTCAAGACAGACTTTCTACGATTAACTTGAATCCCAGATTTTCAAGTAAATTTACGGTATCCTGAGCGTTCCTTTCGCATGAAGCCGAATTGTTACCAATGCACAATATATCGTCGAGGTAAACTACTGATTTCATTCCCCTTGATCTTAAATGGTTCATTACTGGCTTCATAACTTTGGTGAAAATGTATGGGCTCGTGGACAGGCCAAAAGGGAGTGCTGTGAACTGAAACAACTTTCCTTGAATACAAATCTAAGGAACTTTCTGTCTGTATCATGAATAGGGATAGACAGGTAAGCATCTTCCAAGTCGATGGTACACAAATAATCTCCCGGCGATATGAGTTTTACAGCCGTTCTGAGGTCTTCTATTTTAAAATGTTGCGTGTCTATAAAAGAGTTTAATTTTTTTAAATTTAATATAAATCTGTGCGTACCATCAGACTTGGGAACCGTAAAATAAGAGGAAAGAAATTGATCACGAACTGTTTCACACTCAACAGCACCTTTCCTGAGCAAGGATTCGATAGCATCCTTTAATATGGTTTATTCGGAGAAAGAATGTGAAAACAACTTTGGTGCGTTTAGTTGGTAAACCGATCTTGCAAACTCTATTCTATAACCTTTGAGACAGTTCAGGATAAATCTGTCATCCGTTATGGCCTTCCATTTCTTAACAAAATGTTTTAAGGCACCAGCTGTTGTTAATACCTCTCTCTCTCTCTCTCTGAGGGGGAGAGAGGGGGAGAGGGAGAGAGGGAGAGAGGGAGAGAGAGAGAGAGGGGGAGAGGGAGAGAGGGAGAGACAGCGTTTATTCTTAGCCTTCTCGGCTAGTTAAAAAA
>JABFPB010005046.1:0-13910 GCA_022817645.1 Ceratoteleas bidentatus
AAAGTGGTAGATAAACAGAAAACGAGAAGCTTTCAATTCATCTACCACTTTTGATTGGTGTGCTTTATTGCCGCCATTTTATCACCATATCCTGCTAGTCCCAATTGTGCTGTGGGATAAGCCGACAGTAAGGGTCTTTTCTGGTTAGTTGGCCAAATATTGAAATATCACCAAAGTGACGATGTTGTCAAGTATTATTCAAAGAATACGTGGACTGCAACCTCCGGAACTGCAATAAGAAATTAATTGGTCACAATCTCCTAGGTGGTATTACTCTCAAATGAAGCTGATCAAATATTAATTTAATTACCATAAACTGTTACGCTATTGACCCAAATCAGGACATCCACAGGTAGTAACTAACAAGAGATCCAGTCCACATACACTCCAGCATCGCAGATTCAGAATAATACTTCAAACGAGGAACACTAAACATCCATCCTTCCATCAATATACCCCATCCACCTCTCCCACTAAGTTTACATTCAGCTTACCTCACCTGTCGAGAGATGTCGTGTTCTGCGTCGCTAAAACGTTTCTAGTCCCAAATGGGAACACGACACTCAAACGAAACTCCACCCCAAACAATTTCGCCGAAAAAGAAAGCCCAGCCGAACTGAAACGATTTATTTCCAAACTTTAAATTCGCCGACGGAACGCGAGCAAAAAGAGGCACCGGCACGCGAGGGTCCCGCCCGAAGTTGGATTATCTCGTTCGATCGCGGGCTTTCCGGGCCAAAAAGTTGCCGCGTAATATTCGAAGTCCGCGTCTGCCATGATTGCGCGTCAATTAAGCGAAACGAGCGTCGAATGGGCGGGTGATTTGACGGGTGAAGCGCGGCTGTTAAGCTAGTGAGAATAATTTGTGATAAGGACGCACCATACCAAAGAAGCACGCGGCAGCGACGTGCAAGATCCGTTGACACTGCGCGCCATCTGGCGGGAGAAGCGCAAGTCAATAATCGTCCAGCGGCACATGCTTTCGGTTCACTCACTGTACCTCGGTTCCGTTCGTCGAGTAGCGCTGCGATCGCAGCGCCACCCGATTCTGCCTTATACACGAATTCGTCTACAATTAAGAAGGGCGGCCACGTAAAGTGTCACGTGATCTTGCACATCGCCCGGGTTGCGAACGGAGTCCTTTTATGTGATACGTATTAAGTTTTGCGCGGGACGGACTCGCCGGGTGAGATTAGGTGGCACCGAAGCTAAACGAGCTTCGAGGTTAGATGACCACGTGTTCTGCCTCGAAAACTATCAGAGGATTAAGGCAATAGCTCGGAGGAGTAGCGTTACTAAGTCAGACTTTTGTTAGACTTCATATGTTTAGTAAGTCAGACAGATACTGGTTGTGCCCTATTCCTTACTCCTGCCTTATTTCTGTGACTGTGTTCGAGGCCCTTTCTTAAGATTCCAAATCAATTTGAGGTTAGGTGATCGCGATAAGACCATTCGTAGTCTTTCAGTTTCCGAACTATCAGAATTAGTTCAAGTTTAGGTGACTATGGAGACCACGTGGTATAATAATTCGGATGTAGATGGCGCTGATGATGCAAATCCACTCCGGACTGGGAGCGCAACTGTCGTCCTTACTTCACGACGTGTCCGTCCCCGGTTTTAGGCTTTGTTTGCCGCCGACGAGTTGCCGCAGTAACTTTTTCTAGTAACTGAACTCAGCGTAGTGCGTTGTACATAGTTGGTCGCAGATGGCGCGACGACGCGTTTCCGTGTCGGCCTTCGGTAGCAAGGTTCCTAGGTTCGCCGAACGCGGTCGTCGACGGCTGTTGCGCGAAGATACGAGCGACGATTGGGGATAACGAAGGTGCTATAGCGAAACAAATTTTAGACTTAAGGTCGATCGTGCAGAGCCGGGCGCGATTCCGGAGCAACGGAGTCCGTTCCATGTGCCAAAGCCCGCGGATCGACGTTGCGACGGAATCGTGGGAAACGGTCACGGGGACAAGACTACGTCAAAGAAACGAAGCATCCGTCAAGCGTACCGTCCAGTTTCTTGCTTTGACTCAAGACTCGGCGCCAAGTGCAGCGTTCCGGAGCATCTCGCGGTTTAACACGTAGAGTTAGAACGTTTTCGGCGTGACGGAAATGAGTAACGGCAGAACACTGGGAAAAATAAAATTACGCTGCAGTTGTGGTCAACTATAGGGTCTCACGAAGTGGTGGGACGGAAAACAGGTTGCTGCTGGCTCCTGTTAGTTCCTGAAGTAGCAGTGGTTTATTTTTCCCAGTGAACCATTTCGGGAACGACAGTCAGGTGGTGTCTTTTCGGAAGATTGAAGGGAACATCTTGGGAAGGAAGACCAGACCAAAATGGACCGGTGGATGGATTGCAGACCTAGTGGGTCAGTTGGAAGGTGGCCTGGTTCGCCAAATTGTTCCCTCGAGAAAGGCGACCCTCTGACATGACACGAAACTAAACTAGGCGCGAACTGTGCCAGGACATACGGTATGAATGTTCAAGCTTGAAGACTCAAGACGTTCCTGGCCGGTCTTTTACGATTTTTCAAAGAGGAAGAGACTCAGTGATGCCCCTGAGTCTCATAGCAACAAGGAAGATGCTTTGCCAACCTGAGTGCAGGAATCGTTCAGGTTGGAGACTGCAAGTCCCTAGGATCGTCAAAGTCCGTCCCGGGTCGTCCAACCAAAATTCATCCAGAATCCCTACGAAACCCAAGTCAAGTCCAAAGACTTCGAACCTTTCGATCCAAGCTGCATCCAGGATCCAAGACAGACCTATCCCGAAACTCAAACCACTCGGTGGTAAGGGAAAGGCCTGCGAAGGAACGGAACAATTTTTCGGACGATGCCTTGATTACTGGCCTTGGCAGTACCGTACAACGAAGGCCCGGGAACCGCCGGGCGATCCACTCGTTGCACACCTAAGTCTCGTGTAAATAAACGTTTAACTGTCTGCGAACGCAAGTCATGCATGCACATGTTCGATATCTATCTGTATCGTGAGAACAACGAAGCGGCGACCACAACCAAGCAACGAACGATTACGAAAATTTCATCCTCTGCCGTTACGTCACTGTACCCCTCGAAACAAAAATTTTACCCTCTCCTTAACGAGCCACCAAAAAAAATTTTTCTCCTCCATCTACTTGTCTTTCTGTATGTCTGTCTGTCTGTCACACTAGCGTACGCACGGTTCCCTGGCACCCGGGGGTTCGCGCCAAAATCCGGGGATCTGTGCCGAAATGGCCCCGCGTCACTGCAGGGGGCGCTTGCGATCGACGTCCGCGAATATTCCGCCAGTCAATAGTACACATCGGGGGCCGAGATGGCGGGTGCCAGGGCACGCAATATGGGCATTTTAAAGCGCGTTTAAGTAATCATTATTTATATACGACACCAAGTAAAAGAATATCTATAGATATGTATACATAATGACAGATTCTAACATATATTATATATATATACATAATTGAACATAAATATTTATATATACAACATACGACGATCACATGATATACAAAGATATATTTAATGAATGTTCCTATATTTATACTATAAGTGTATCATATTGATATTCGATGGTGATTTCAAGTTTTTACCCAAAAAATTCACGGGAAACAACAGTACCGGCAGGCAGCAGCAACATATGTGTATTAGAACGTAGTCCGCAGTAACGCTATGGTATAAATACTATATATATATAAATATATGTATATTGTATATCTAGAAATGTACGAGCGCTGTACATGGATTCGATCGTGTTTGCGTTCGATTTCGTTTGTCTGTTCGCGTGACGTCGATCGAGGCGAAAACCCCGCGCGAAAATAATAAGCGATTACTTTGATACGGCGAGAGGCGTAACGAAAGGAAGGTGTCGCGTCAAGGCGTTTCTCAGCGAGGGTCTTCCTATAATGACTGAACGATCAGATGTGATATAACGCGTAAGAAACGACTAAGTAAGCAAATTGAACATTATTTAACGTGATTATATACATATACACGACAATGATTAGCGAAAGACACAGTCGTTATATATATACATATATATTATACATAATTGTGTATAGGTGTAGATACGCAATGTTTTTAACTGTTTTATCAATGTTTCGAGGATCTGGTTATATATTATATATGATAACGCTAAGTGTGTCTGTTAGGCTAAAACAAGCTGGAAAGTTTCTCGTTTCGACGAGCCTAAACTGAACGAGCGCGCCGCCCAAACTCGACCGTCGCGCCACCTACCCACAGCGGCTGTCACTTTTTTACACGAGTCCTGATATTTTGTACCCGGTAGGTTTGCAACTTACGTTCAGTGTTTGCTTCAATTGCCAATCGTACCCGAATACAGCCACCTTGTGCCAAGGAAGGGACGACCTCAAAACGAAAATATGTACAAGGAACGACATTTTTGCAAAATTCACGTTAAATCGACCGACTTTTGCACCTAAATGATAGAAAGGACGTGGTTCCGACCACTGCGCAGGCTTCTGAGCAACCAGTGGCTACTGCGCAGGCTTTAGAACGATTACGCGCAGGGTGCTGCGCAGTCCTCTACAGATGCGCCGATTTCTGCGCAGAATATTGCGCCGGTTTCCGAACACGTTTTTCAACGTAGTCAGTCCAACCACAACGTGTACTTGATGCTTGTTACATAAAAACCGTGCGATTTTGCAGATGTGTACTTCCGCGCACCCGCCAATCTGTACTCAAATGAACGACGACAAGCAATCGAAGCAAACGTTGAACCTGATTGGAAAGTAGGTGGTCGAGGGGTCCAGTTTCACGGCTCGGTTGATTCGAGCGTTTCGAGATTACGCGTTCCGTGCAATAACAGTTTGCTCAATCCTCGGCGTCCGTCGGGCCGTCCGTCCTTACGGAACGACTAATTAATGTATAGTTTCGCGGAGTCTTTATGGATTAAGGTCGCTCTACTAGACGTGTAACGAATTTTTCTCCTTTTACATTCTTCATGAATCTCGGTGTTTTCGATGTCTACTATAAATTCTAAAATGCAAAAAACCCAAAAAAACGAAAAAAAATTGATAAATACCCAAATTGCACAGCCGTGCGTGCGCACGTGGAGGCGAAACAGGTATTAGGGGCCTGCGCGCGCACGCGACGAATAGCCTCTTGTCGGTTTGCATCGCTGAACCGATATTTTCTTATGCCGCGTGGTTGCAAAATATCCCCCGGAATCTCACTATTCGTGCCTCGCCTAAGTCACGAGCGACACTCTGCTAGACTCAAACCATTGGACGGCTATACCGTTTTTCCTGGGGTGACAAACCCCCCTGAACCGTTACTCTAACTTCAAGGTTAGGTTCATCCTACATAGTAGGGAAAGAATGTACCAGATGTACCAGATATACCAGAAGCGAAGACAGAGTTAAGACCATTCTTGCTCTATTGCCTATGGTACCCTCTAGCAACCCTGATTAAGGGTCCTATCAAGACCTTCAATATCCCTCCCCGAAGAACAAAACGACGAAATACATCCAACGAAAAACAAAAAGCGATCTGCGTTCCTCTCTTTCTCTTCTAATATTTCCCCCTTGACCTCTTCGGTATGCCAACAAGGTTTTCCCTTTCTACCAACTATTGCTATGGAGCCTCCCCATGTCTCTATGGCAGATACAACGCTATGTCTCTCAATGGCCTGACGTCCCAGCGCAATCTGCCGAATCGACGTCTCCAATCAGATTGCGCACCTCCCGTTACGTCATCTTCGTCCAAGATCCCTATCTGACACCGGCTGATTTTTCGCGTCGAAAAAACTGTTCCCGCTCAAACTCTTACGTCCACCTCGTCAGGTCGCTATCAGATGCCACGTTGCCTCTGACGCGAGATGCCGATCTCGGCACAATTTCCCCCCGATTCTCATCTCGAACTTCACTTCGACCACTGACTGGTGGTCCTGTGGCCAGTAAGACCCCGACCCGACTCTCGTTGCTTACGCTCAGCTCGCACGACCAAAACCCAAGCTAGATGTAAACAAAAACCAAAGTGCAAATAACCGAGTGGACCTGTCTGCCACGTGTGTGTATGAGTGTGGGAGTGAGTGTGAATGGGACCGCGTGAACCGACACTCGTGTCTTCCGACAAGCCAGCCTCGGCGTAAGAGCGTCCCAGCAACGAAACGGCCAACGAGACTCGACGACCATTTTGCAATCACCCCCCGAGCATAAGGCTATACAGAATTGGTGGCCATATTATCACTGTTTAACGTACCTACACTAGGCACACGTGACATAAATGTTAGAGATATTTTTCAACTTGTACTAAATGTGATAATTGATGAATTGACAATGAGCAATCTAACTGTAATATAACATACAAATAATATTTAAAATTATACATATATATTATATATTATATATTATATATACATATATATATATAATGTCGATGTCTGACGTACAAGGCGCCCGTACATAGACTCCAATGAACTAGTTAGTACGTGTTAGGTAGGACGTATGTGTAATTCTAATCGTAAGACGGGGGCGAAACAAGACGAAGCAAGAAAAAGGAAGAGCAAGAAGGGCGAGGTAATTTCCGTGCTGTCGAGGCCGCGTGAGCGCGCCAGTCGTTGCCACGAGACGATTCCCCTCGGGGGATGCCGACTGCAATGTAGTTAGCGATTGACAGCGTTTTTACGCCAACCACAGGGACAATGTGGAATTAAAAATTGGAATTAAAAATTGGATCGCGAAATCTGGCAACTATGGTACAGAGGGCGCTAGGTCTGCTACCTCCTCAAGAATGCCAATATGGTGGAAATTTCGACCTTCGACAAAGATGAAAACATGCGAACTGTTTATGCATGAGAGAGATAAACAATCGGAAGTTGGCACAGTTGCTACTTCATGCGCTATGCCGGAACTTTAGGAAAACGCCATCAGCGCCCCCTACAACCCTAATAGAAATTTGTTTCTACTCGAATCTAAAGCAATTCTACATCAAAAACTTATTTTTATTACTCATTTGAATTCAGGGCAAACAAATTAATGATTACAATTTGAGAATTACAAAAGATTTTATAATGTGCTGAGAACTCAAAAGTGTGATGGCGCCACCAACAGTTCCGGCATAGCGTTTTGCAATATGTCGTCTGGAAATTACTATACATTTGATACAAAGCAGCATACTGATTACGCGAAGTCGAGATTGAGGTTAGATTTGCGAAAACAGGAACTCACCCCCGGGGGTGCGTTCAGTTGGCAGAGGGACAACACGTCGATCACAGTGCCGTCCTATACGAAACTGATTTCCGTCCTCGCGATGCAACGCTCCACGGATTTTCCCGTTCGGCCGACCCCCCGCGACGCACCGCGAACTTTGACCCATTTGCGCGCGACGCAACTGGGTCACAGGCGGAGAGCGGCGAATTTCGCAGCGCCTCGGTTTCGGTGAATTGTCGTTGTCTCGATTCGAAACGATGCCGTGGGAATGACGGCGCCGCGGTTCTTAAGATTAATTCGTCCGCCATTTTGGAAAGACCATTTTGAATTCGCGATGGGGTGAAAATGAATTGTGATTGCGGGATCTGTTAAGAGAAAATTTGTTATAGGCCTTCGTGACTAGTAACTTAACAAAATCGATTTATTACATAGAAACCGCTTTCCCTTCAAATGCGCCCGATGATTTTGATTTTTTGCTCACAATGATTCTAAATGATTCTCTAGAAACATGATCTGAAGAAATTTGTCACACGAATGACCTTTCAATAAAAAGTAATTCTTCCGCACCATAGTTAAAATTTACAAACTCCAACTTTGAGGTTATGTCCGGTCCGAATGATGCAACGAAGTTTTAGGTGACGCCATTTTGAAGCCCCAATACCAACTGATGCAACTGATTTTAGGTCAGACCCTCGAACGCCAGTATTCTTTTTCAATTTTAACCAAAAAAATCGCGCAAAAACGACGCTACGCAAGATAAAGGCCATGCGTCTCGTGGCAATGCGACGACGAAGCTCGCGCACGCGCCCAACCATAACCATTGCGTAATGTACACTGTAACCAATCGTTGTCCACGGTATAACGTTATTTTTCTAATTCACGTTCAATTGTTATATTGTTAAAGACAAGCACATCGAATTTTACAGACGAACAACGTACGACGAGCATTGTGTATTCAGTCGTTGCCTTTCGTTCAATCGCAGCCCCGAAGTAGATATTTTGCTGATCGACATATTAGATAAAGCGACGAAAAGAAAAAGGTTGTAAGCGTGCGCGATTAAGGGCACGTGCTCGCGATACGAACGACACTGAATGTACAAAACGAATATTGATCATCGACTAAAGACGGAGAGCGACGCTTGATACTGCAGTTCAATTTTTTATCGGAATCAGCCGAACGGACGCATTTTACGTCAATTCAAGGGTTCCATCCCCGCGAATCTCGGGCAGACATTTTGGTCGTCGACAACCGGGGACTTTCGTTACCGATGAAAATCCCTAGGAATCTTCGCGCCAAATTGTCTGCGACGAACCTTCCGAGGTGTTAGGAAAGTGAAGATCGTTCCTTTTGTCTCTTTCCGATCCATCGTCAGAGAGTGGGACAGAGAGAACAACCTTCCTATCCTTTAAACCAGTTCTAGATCACTCTCGACGCCATTTTACCGTTCCAGACGACAACTGTACGTCAATATTGCCAATTAGTTTCTTTCGAAAACTCAATAAGCCATTTCGTCGAATCGCGAATCAGATCGTCCGAGGACTAACGACTTAAGTGGAGGTTAGGTGTAATCGCAGTTTTACACGATTGATCAGGCTCTCATTTTATACTGTCGCATCAGCAATATTCAAAGCAATAGCACTCAATGGCCACGTTGGAAAATCCGTCGACAACCGGTTTTTGAACGGAAAAGTTTTAACAAATCGGTAGAACGGACCGTTGTACTTCCGAGCTGCGACAGATGGCGCTGCGTGCGATTAGCACCGCGGGTTGGCGATCTCGAGGTACAACGGGCTGTGCTAAATTTAATTTTGTACACGAATTTAAGCAACTCGAATAAATGAACATGAACCCCCACAGACCCCTGTTGAAC
The DNA here is from genome assembly GCA_022817645.1 of Ceratoteleas bidentatus. Lineage (NCBI taxonomy): Eukaryota > Metazoa > Arthropoda > Insecta > Hymenoptera > Scelionidae > Ceratoteleas > Ceratoteleas bidentatus. Next base: position 9,026 of record JABFPB010005046.1, read on the forward strand.
GACGTGTATAAAGGCGAAGATATTTTCTACATTCTAAATACAATTGCTGTAATCGGGAGGAGGAATAATTGACTTGCAACAGCTGTTTCATAAAGTATAAGGAATAAAGAAACAAATATATTTTATATATTTTATGCCTGGTTGACACAGTGTAGGCCCAGTCTGACCTTCAGTTTCCCCCGGATCCCACCCTGCTGCCGCCTCACTATGGTGCCACATAGCTCTGCACTGTGTCAAACAGACTTTAAAGGTATTTTATGTACAATATTTTACCGCGCGATATATTGTAACCTGGATGTAACTACCACCTAACTCAGTTATGCAGGAGCGATTTTTTATGTCATTTAGTTCGAGACATACATGCCAAAGGGATGACTAGAACTTGATGATACGTGAACCAACCGCGAAGCTAGACTAGTTTAAGGTAGTTCTTTCCCGACAGTCCTTGCAACAATTCAACGATTATTAAGTAACTAAACTTCGACTGTACTCGATCAGCCAATAGTGAGATAATTCTACCGAAAGCCTTCTGGTTTTCTTCGCCGACTAATTTTAATATTGAAAGAAGTTTGCAGCAGAACAAGCTACCTTAAAAACTGGTTGATCCACGTGCCAATCAGTTCGAAACTCCCAGTTACTGTTGTTACGCTTGGGCTAAGTTATGGTGCAGGAAACATGAGGAGAGGGAAAACGTTACTTCGAATCCCGCCTCAATCTCTTACTCTAAGGACCTGCAGTTGGCAACACTGAAACATTCTAGTCCTATCTCAATAGCACCTCAACTGTCTCAGCCGTAGAAGTAACGTTTTCGCCGCATTGGGCATTGGGTCGCGAACTTTGGAAGACCAACCAGCGTCGCGATCAGGGTTACCAATTTCTGGGGGAATTTCCACACACAAGAAAGAAGCAAAGATACCGTCTGTTTTATCGCAAGAGATAAGAGAATCCACATTTGGCAATGTGGATTCTGCAGATCTTTGGATTTCGTGGTCCCGAACTCGTCCACCGAGTCAATCGTTCAGATCGGAAAAAGTATCCGGCTCGAAGGACCTCCCTGAATCGCGATGCCGCCGCCAAAGTTCGCCCGTGCACGATAACTTTTGTCCGAGCGCCCGTCTCCTAAATTCCATTAGCCCAGATTAGTTGTGCAACGGACGTCTCAACGTCGCTAACCCGGACACTGTAAATACGCCCTGTAAATAACCAACGCCGCGTCGGCGTGGCCGGAATTCCGTGTTTTCGATAACCCAATAACCAACCAACGCAGCGAGTTTCAGGCGCAAAATTTAGGAGTCGTCGTTTGGTCGTAGCACTTCGATTAATTACGGAATCAATTTGATCGCTGTCAGCGCCGCTTGGCACGCTAGATTGCGGAGACGAGCGCAAGCTCGGCAGATACAACGAATAGCTGAAGAAGACGACGGCGACGAGGAAGCAGGAAGAGGGTAGGAAGAGGAGGAAGACGATATACCAGTAGGAAGACGAAGGTGGGGAAGATGACGAAGAGGAAGAACAGGAGGAGGAGCATTGGATTAGCAAAGACAAACTATTCTTAACGCGACACGTGGTTCGAGACTACGCTGCGGGCGCGTACTGTATTTTTTGTAAGGCCCATATAGGCAGATTGTGATAATCGGGCCCGCAGTCCCGTCGAGAATTACGCGCGACGTAATTCAGAGATGCGCGATGCATGGAACGTTAATTTAAGCCGAGCAGGCGAGGCCTACCAGAAGTTCCGCGGGAACGAAACCAGCAAGAGGGAGGGCCTCGCCGGTTCGTCGCCGAATTCTATATTACCTTGTAATTCTTAACGTGTATCAATGTCGTGCAAAGGAGCGGTCGAGCTCTTCGGTGTTGTGGGTATACATACGTACTCGTTCCTAGCAACTCGTATGACGATTACTACTCATATTACTGATAACGTTGATTCAATTTATAACTTTACTCGCTCTAAAGCAAATAAATACATTCTGTCCAAGAGACGTGTTTTTATTGCATCTGTATCCTTGGTCCTTTTTTTAGGTTCGGCGAATGTTGGCAAGATTGTAATATCGACGCCTTGGTTCCATTCAGATTTCCAAATGCAAGTTCCTCAACTAAAATCTGAGTTGGGGCAGTTTGGAACGGAGGTATCGATATGGATCGCCGAAACTTTGGAGAACTTCAGACCTTAATCCAGGTGAGGTGATGCAAATATAAGAGGTTCGTAGATCCAGTCGATTTCGCAGTAAGGGCTTGAAGGAAGGGTTCTAGAGGCGAAATTCTTAAGGGAGATAGAGGCTTTGACAAAATGCTTACCCGCGTAAGGGAGTTATTAACTTCGTCCACAGTGAAGCGAATTATGAGTTTTGTCCATGGTGGGGACGTTCGCCTTAGCGAATCTATGAGTTGTGTCCATGATGGGGACGTTCGCCTTAGCGAATCTATGAGTTGTATCCATGATGGGGACGACCGCGAACTCTCATGAAGTTCGCGAGACCATTTAGAACCATTTAGAAACCCTATATCCATGTAACTTTATCTGAGAACCGTCTATTTTTTTGGAAGTTTCGCCGTGATGTAAAACATGAATTTAATATCATCCCTCGAGAGGGGTGAGATAAAACCTTTATTTTATAATATTGGATGACAATAAATATTCTCACATAAGTTGACGGTTGAACGCTGGAAACTTCGTAGTTCAAGTCAAGGTTCAGCATTGTTTCTGAGGGCTCGACACTTTGCACTCGTCTAGTCTACATGCTGGTTGGCCGTTTAATGTCTGGGCCTCGCCTCTGGTTACAGCTGGGATCTGTCGTCCCTCCGCATTTATCTTTTTCTCCCTCAATTTTTACTCGCACTAGTTCTACTCACAACGCTTGCATTCAAACCTCTTTGTACTATGTTGCCGTGTTGGGTTCCGTCGAACACTGATTCCTGAAGGCTCATTCGCCCTCTTTTTATCCTCCTCGCCCTTCCGGCTTAATCAGGGAGGCATCCCTTTCTTATTTTCTACCTTTTTCTTTACCTCTTTACCTGTTAGGTATTCGGACTAGATTTCATCTTTTCTAATGACCCGAGAAATTAAGTGCCGTTATAAAACAGGTATTCAGTTCCTTCGAGGTTAATGTTTCGAAGGATCATCTGCACTCTTCCGCTCAAATAATGTAGATATGGACAATGAATTAGCTGTTAGGAGCGTTAACGTCCTGCAAGACAACGTCGATTAGCCTAACGAAGAAGCTATTTTTAGGTATTTTTCTTTAGGTTAATCCTTTGGAGTTCTTGATCTTGTAGTTGTAAATCAGAGTTTCACTGGACACTATAATGATGCAGGTGTAAGTGGTTTGGATATCCAGTTCTTCTAGGACTTTTAGGTATTTAATTAAAGATTCATCCATTCGTCTTCTACTGAAATTAAGGGTTTTAAACTTTGATAAACTAAGGCTTTCAATCTTAGGCACGTTTTGCGATACATATCGTCCACCAAGGCTCAGAATAAGTGCAACGATTCAACTGTGTTAATTTTTATTACCACTGTTTTCTTCTTCGAATATAACTCTATCATACAGTTCCAACTGCATCGTATCATACACATACTCGTATACTACACATATTACTTCCGCATGCTGTAGAAAAGTGGTTCGAACGGAGTATTTTGTACAGATTGACCTGTGCAACAAGTTTACGCTTCGTTAGAAAGAACCCTGTATGATTCTCGAATTGACCGCAGTAAATGGATCGAAAAATGCAAATTAAATACAATACAGTAACGAAGACACGGAGCAGCGCCAATCCTCGAATCCCTGGAAAACCAGGCAGACATCCAGAAGATCGAGGAAGAAATGGCGCAGAGGTATACAGAGTACAACAACTCTCTCAACAGAAAGAAACGTGCATTGACCGAGCAGTCTTGCCAATCTCAACCCTAACCTCAAAAACCGTCGGTTTTCAAGCTCCCTTCATCTCTACCAGTCTAACTAAGATAGAACATATATTTTTTCACTTTAGATCACTAGTATAATTGCGTTTCCGACTCTGCCTAGAGAACCAGAAATCCTTAAACTTAAACACAATGCAGTAATCTTGCGATTTACTCTATTATAGTCTCGCGACTTCAACAGCCCTAAATATATTCTATATACTTCGATCTATCGTTCGCTTCGGCGACTTCTTCAAGCAGTCATGGAATAGAAAATGGCGGTTTGATTCCGCACGTTTCGGGCATAAAAACCCTCCTTAGCCTCCCCTTCCCTTCTCTTTCCTTATTATGTCGTCTGATGTCCAGATATCGGCAGAGATTCTCCGATACACGCTTTTACATTTTATGATAGCTACCGCTAGACATCAAACATGCATTACGATTAGATTGCACGTGGAAAAGCACTGCCACGGGAATGAAACGACTGCGTCGATTGCACTTGATCGAGAGATACTAAGTTAAGGGGTTACCTCCACTCAGGATCGACCTTTTTACGTTACTTTTGGAATTTTTTTCTCCAGAACTAACATGCGTATAAAAAACAAATTGGTACGTTAGGAAGATCTGTATTTCGGCTTCATTTTACAATTTTTTCAAAAGATTTTTTTTGAAAATGGCGGAGAAATAGACTTTTCCCAGGAGCACCTCTTAGGGGAAGGAGTTTGCGGTGGACACGATAGCTCGTGACTCGCTTATCTGAATCAAAAAACTATGATGGGTATCGAAAATATATTTAAAAAACTTGCCCTTGAACGAAGGAAATTGAAATGTATTGATTCAAAACAAAATGGCAGCTGTCTGAAAATAAAGGTCACTTTATGATTAAAAATTTGGCAGTTGTAGCGTGCAAAAAATAGTAATTTTTAATAGAAATGAAATTCCTTCGTTCAAGGGCACCAAAATTTAATTTGCAAGAAGTATGCC
>JABFPB010005047.1:0-13908 GCA_022817645.1 Ceratoteleas bidentatus
GACACATTTCCTCATACATATAGGAAATTTCCTAGTACGTTTTGACGAAATCTTGCTTTGGACATTTCCTATTTGATTTCGGAAAATTCCTAATTCACAGACGGACACATTTCCTCATACATATACGAAAATTCCGAATACGGTCCCTCAATGTATCGACGGTGAATATTCCTGATATATTTGGGTAAGTTTTTTATTGTATTCGGTAGATTCCGATTACATTTATGAATTTTCCGTTTCAAAATTCCTATTGATTACGATATTTGTTTTTCTTCTAGGAATCTGTAGGAACTCACAACGCGGGGCTAAACATTTATACCAGTTAAAACTAACAACATAGTGCTGATAATGTAATATATAAAGTTGACGTATTTCGTTCGATAAGAAATAAACGCATTTGATTGTTAATAATAAACTAGTTTTTTCTTCTTTATAGAAACCATTAAAACGTTATTAAAACCATACATTTATCTTAAAGTAACAAGTGGAAACTAGAAAAATTGTTTTGGCTTACCAAACATTTAAATAATCAATAGAAAAAGACAAAAATATAATCCTGAGAGTACCAATTGCTTTACTTTTTATTATTTAAGGTAGAAAATTCATCAAGGGGTATACATTTGTGGATCCATGTTTAAAATTAAAATAAGTTGTCAAAAACTGTTCTTACATATATTTTCATTAAGTTTTCGAAACAGAAATGATATTTCTTTTAAATAAACCATATTGTTTTACTTGCTACAGAGAAAAACTGATTGTTTATGAAGAGCAGGCATTGCATCTTATTCTTATTCGACTTTTAAATTAACACATTTTTTAAAATTCATTATACGGTCAATTTATATGACTATTGGGACTAGCAGAATAGCGTGTGAACCTAACGGAATTTTATGAAACAACGAACAATGGCGCAGATAAAGCAAACAAACAGTAATTATTATAATAAAAACCACTTTTTATACATTTTTCAATAAAAAATTTCTATTTTATAACGTGAAAACATATTTCGGCTGTGAAATGTATTGTATTTTTCTGCAATTTAGTGTCTGAAATCTGGATTTTGCTTTAAGTCGTCCCCAATGGGCAGATGGAATGCCAACTTAAATTTTATTATTTTATACATTCTGGAGAAATTTATTACAACAAAAATATTTTTTTCTTTATTATATTATATAATTTCCAGATTGTATTTTGTATTTTAGGCAAAATTGCCTGTTTTGTTAAAAAAATAATGAAAAATGTTTATTATTTATTTACATTGGAAATTATTGCGAAAAAATCTGTGGTGTAGTGACATTGGGAACACATTTTTATTTTAGTAGATAATAAAATGTGACTTGGATAACCATATTTGTTATTGTATTTCAGTGAAAGTTAGTTTGCAAAAATCTCCCATGAATAAGAAAATATAGATACTTTTTAATTACTAGATTTATCACAAATCTCAACAACAAATGCCTGTAACTTTTCATTCATGGGATATTTTTGGATTTTATATTCATTCTTAAGTGACTTTTACTCAAATTTATTTTCATTTTAAAAATGGAACCACAAATGTACACCTTGGCGGATTTTTCACCATAAAAATAATAATTTATGAATTTTTTACTAAGGTCAATGTCCCAATTCGTGATCATATCGCAATTACTGACTACTTTTCATTATTTTAAAAAAATTCACTTTCAATTCATTAACTTTTTTATTGTTTATTTGAATATTGTTTTACTTTATTTTACAATTTAGTTATGTTTTCATGCTGAAACAGGAAAAACAAAACAGTGAATTATTGGGCAATCTCGTCTGCTTAAGTGGTCGCTAACTGGGACATTCATAGTATTAATTGCGACCTGATTTTTTATTAAATTATAAGAAAGCATTTTCTGCTTGTAAAAGGTTCTGCCCAAAAAGACGATAAATGTTTCTTGCATCAAGATACAAAATTCTTATATAGGAATAGAATATCTTATTCTATTCCTATATAAATATATCTAGAGACTTAGTTAGAGATTTTTTCTAATCTTAATTGCCTAAGAATCCATCATTGACATAATAACAACGGTTTACAAATGTTGACGTTAATTTTATGTTCATCTAGCTTTATAGCTAAATTTGCATATAATGTACAACCCAATTTTTCAAAAGATTCAATTATAAAACATTTATTGATAAGTAAAAATTACTTTTATCTAATAAATTAATCTCATTAATTAATAATACACTGAGAAAACCATATTGTAACGTGCACAATTTACATTGTAACCGTTACAATGTGACATTGTAAAAGGTATTACGATTCTTATTGTAAGGCATTTAGCCAATGAGAGAGCTCGATTCATTTGTTTTAACCAACGAGACAGCTCGGTTCATTTGTTTCAACCAATAAACGCAGATAATAAATAAAGATAATTAACCAATAAACGCAGAATTTTACTATGCGGATAGTTACGATATGTACAATTTCTTTTTCTCAGTGTAATTAATCTTTATAACATTTTACATAAAAATTTAATTATTTGAAAATCAATCAACATTATGAAAAACAAGGGAATGCTTACATTTATGAACCCAGCTTCTAGGTTCGGGTTTCCCTCAAAGGAAACGACTCCCTTCAGTTTCAACAAACGTTCTTCATATTCATTCAGCTGCTCACCATCACCAGGGCTGGCTCCAGTTTGCTCTCTCCTTTTTCTTATGTCCACTGCTTTTTGTATGCATTTCCCTAACCACTTACCTAAAGCATGTAAAATCAGATATTTTGGGTCATTTGTCGTGGACAGTTTCGATATTTAGCGCTTCATATATTAAACTGTTAGATTTGTGATTATCCTTCGTGTCAGGGTGTCTTAGTATTTTTTCTTAAGAAATCTCTTGTACAGTTAATAATTTATAATTATAATTAGAAACTAATTATAATTTATAATGTATAAAAAAATTAATTACAATTTGGTTTATGTTCAAAAATTATTTTTAAGAATAACTGGATAAAAATGTTACAAATGAGGACATCCACCTTAATTTTGTGTATTGTTGCAACATAATAATTACAATAAAGAATAATAACAACAAATGGTTTATTAAATTGTTAGAAATAAAAGTATTATCTAAATGTTGTTAAATAAATACGTTACCCCTTGCCAGCTTTGAAAAGTGCGTTCAGCAGCACAGTATTCATTTAAATCCTTGGTTAAGCTGATCCAGTCTGCGTTAAATTGCTGTTTTGCGTTAACATTATAAAAATGTTTTGTCAACAATACCGGATAATTTTCTAAAGCTTGAATAAAAATCTCCTGCTGCAGCAAATCCAGTTTAGGCGCTCGGTTTCGTTCTTCCGCCAAAAATATATTCACAATAGCAGTCTGAAAATTGATGATTTCACAAAATGGTTTTTATTATAGTCTTATGTAAATATGGTGTTCTTGTTTGAATAATTAGCAGGAGATCAAAGCTGTACATTCGACCAATACAGAAACACGCATTACATCCAAAATAATTCTAGACAAATACATTTTTCGCAAATAATTGTGAGTTAAACTCTAATAAAAATAATTGTATTAAACGTACACATATATATACACATAAATAACACGTTTTTTTGTAGAAATATGATATTAATATATTGCAAATATAAATAAGTTATTATTGTGATTTAAACTTTATTGTTGGCAATTTACTGAATTATTTTATTTTAAAAAATACATGGGTTTTTGGCCAAACCAGCATCTCCAAAATTAACAAGAAAGTGAAAAAGCAATTTTTATGTTTACGGAAATAAACTATTTTAATGTTTTAGAAGATGGGGAATGACATTTTTTTCTTCTTGGATAAATTGCATTAAGGCTATGTTTACATTAGAAGAGAAACATAACCCTCTTCTAATAAATTACATTTTATCACATTTATTGATGTCACAGCCTTAAAGTCAATCGAAATAAACGACATTTGTTCTTACTCTTTTTTTTATTGCGTATCTTTAATGCAGCGACCAGCTTCCAGTTTCACACTTCAAAAACTTGAAGTGTGAATTCCTTTGATTGGTTTCGAGGGATAAGGGGATTTCGAAAATCTGCTGCAAAGGAAATAGTGTATTTTTTAATAATTTTAATAATAGCATTCACGGTTTTGGTATGACCACAAAGCTATTCCATTTGTGATGCAAAACAACAACAGTTCATTTCATTTCAACTGCGTAAGTTAAACAAAGATGGTAATACTCTTTCACGCGACCAAACAGAACGCTGCTTTATATTCCGTACAGTCCTCTCAAGCAAAAGTCAAGCGAAAGATAAGCCGAACACAAGCCAAGCGTAAGCTAAGCTTAGGATAAGCCAAGCGTAGGTACTGAATTCCACTACTGAGGACACGTCCTAAGGGCACTGGTTTTCATGAATAAAACCATTCTCTAAACACATCCAACTTTGATAATAGATTATGAACAAAGGGAATAAAACAATATGAAGAGGTCAAAATGGCAAACCAATAATTAATTAGGATACTGAGAATAAAAGCGATTAATTTCAAAAGAAATAAATAAAACTGAATATTTTATTTATTTAAGGAAATCGCAAAATTAAAATATTGAGAGAGAGATCTCCAAAATGATCTTGGCAACAGCTCGGCAGAAGAATATCAGCATGGACATCAAATGAGGAATTAGCGCGCTTAACGTCCACATCGGATCCCTACGGGAATGCCTGATTGACATCAAATGGGCAAGGGAGACGATAAACCAGGAGAAGGAAAAACGATCTGCCCGATGCACTCGAGACTCCAGTGGAATTGAGACTCTTAGGGAATCCATGCCTCAGAGGCCCATGCTGCGAGCGAAGAAGAGGCAAGCAGAGGCAGTGGTGGACGAGTGGACTGAAGCTCCTGGTAGAAGAAAAAAAAGGAAGGAGAAGGAGCCTCAAATAATCCATCTGGAGTAGCAGAAGGATGATCATAACCGGCTGGAAGGCAACTTCGGGCTAACCGTGGCAAAAAGAAGAAGATGCGGACGAAGGCCCCTGATAGGAGGAGGAATGGACAGATAGATGCCGTCATCATCCAGCCGACTGGCGACAAGACCTATGCGGATATCGTTAGAGATATTCGCAATAAGGTCGTCCCTTATATACATGATAGAATGCAGAGATTGTGACTCAAAATATATTGGACAAACAAAAAGAGCTTTAGAAACTAGAGTTAAAGAACATCGAAACAATATCAAACAATGTCCTAAAAAACATAATGTAATATCCATCCATCGAGAAAGACATAATCATGATATGGAATGGGATAATCAAAAAATTTTAGACATAGAACAAAATTGGTACAAACGCGACATATCAGAAATGTCATTTATTAAATCTAGTCATCACACACTCAATGTACAAAGGGACACCGAAAAACTTAGCGATATTTATTCTTCAATTTTAAATTGAAACTAACGATTTGATGAAACTGACATCTCTGTTCAGATTTCAAAAACATTCCACCTGTCTATGTATTCCGATCTATATTCTCACCCATGTTATCTCCGGTACTAATTGCCTTGTTTACATTTGTGAATCCCTACTTTCGACGTGCAATATTATAACTGTGATAAAATCTGACTGTGATAATGTTCTGACTGTGATACTTTTAATATTTCCATCATTTGGACAAAGTACAGACAAAATTATTCCTCAAATAACACAACATTATCACTAAAATAAGATTCAAAGAAAGCAGTAAACAACTGCACATATATGTTAGTTTTTAGATTAGAACGATTCAATTACTCAAGGTTTTTTATAATAATAGGTAGTTTGCGCCAGAAACCATTCAAATTGTATGTTTGTAGATTCTGAGGATGACCAGAAACAATGGTCCAAACGTCAATAAAATGACTTAAAAACTACACATATTTGTGTGTCTGCTTATATAAATAACAGTCGAAAAAGTGACCATTTAAACAATTAACTTTAGCAGACGTTAACAAAATTTATAAAAAAAAGATCATGGGTATGTTACCTGCACAGGATGGCTAAGGCGGACAGCCCAAACTGCAGCTACTGCGAGGAAATCGATGATGTCATTCATACCTTTCTCCTCTGTGGACACTGGACACACCGAAGGAGAGCTATGGAGCAGCTCATCGGCGAAGCAACTCCAGACAATATCGTCCAGAAGATGCTGCGCGATGAACCAGCGTGGGATGCGGTCGCTGCGTATATCGGGGGCCTTCTCCGCGAGAAGAAAAGGGATATGGATTCCCGCGATCAAAATGTCAGTAAGGCTTTTTGAGAACTGATCTTTTTATCCGCGTATTTATTCGTTTTGACTACGATGACTACGCTATACATTTTTTTGCTACGCTATACATTTGACGAAAATGACGAGTGCTAATAGGCAATAGACAAGGGCCACACCTTGAAGCAATGTTAACACGGTCCCGAGGTGGAATCCGGCCATGATTGAAGGGCTAGTGGTTTTTTAGTGTGGTGAGAGTCCCGCGTCACCGGATAGCGGGTGCGCTTCCCCGCACCGGTGTGCATAAAATTTTCCACGTCTTGCCCAAAAAAGAAAAAAAACTTCATTTTTAAGATGATCAATACAGTTAACAAATGAACTTTCTCAAATAGCCAACACGGATGGAAAATAATTTATGTAAAATTTAGACTAACCCAATAAAAGGGTATTGGCACATAAAATGTGTGTATCAATATTGCGGTATTGACACATAAAATGTGTGTATCAATACTGCGGTATTGATACATAAAATACAACACTACCACCATCAACTAACGTAACTATCGCCAGTACAGAATAACAGTTTCCCACGCTGAACTCAAAATTCAATGCCAGTTGTTAGTACCCAGAGGTTGTATCCCAGATACAGTAGCACTACACTGAATTCGCACCATTCGCACGACCAGGGGTGGTGTGACAGCCCAGCAAACCTATGTAAATCGTGAGGGGTCTTGCAGTTCCATTCCGCTGAAGGCGCTCGTTGTCGGTTGTGACGTCAACACAAATAAAAAAATTTCGGTTTCAAGATAAAAAAACGTTTTGTGTTTACGTCCATTTTGATTATACGACAAGCGAATTTTTATGTCGCAAAAATGCATTAACTCAGTATAACTCAGTCGTATCTCAGTATAGAGGCGCTATTGATGAAATATAAATAAACGTAAAAGACGGAGCATGTTTTTTGTTAAAAATGTGTGTGGAAAATTGGCACCACATAACCCAGCAATTTCCAGTACTACTGCCCAGAAGGTGCTAGAACCTACCACCAGAATCCCCTAGTAGCCCCAGAACCCGCCGACAGTATCTAGTGGTAGAACCCAGCGCCAAAACCCAGAACTAGAGATAAAACCACGCGCTAAATTGAGACAGCGCCCAGAACTTAGTGCCAGAACCCAAAACAAAATGTAGAGAATTTAGCGCTAGAGCCCAGCCCCAGAAGCTAGCCCCAGAACCGAGCCCAGAACCGAGCCCCAGAACCCAGCGCCAGAACCCACGAGCAGAACCCATAATCAAAACTCAGTATCAGAACCCAACATCAAAACTCAGCTTCAGAATTCAACTTCGGAAACCAGCCTCCAAACTCAGAACGCGAATTCAAACTCAGAACCCATAAATCATTCATCTAGGGAGTACCTGAGCGGGTCACTCCTGTCACAGGGCTCCCCCTCAGCGTCCCTCATCCACGGAAGAGTCCGTTTATAGGATTCCTTCATTCAAAGGAATCCTATAAACTGCCTCCAGGTCCTCTCAGGCCTACCGAGGATCTTTCAGCTAAGCTCCTGAACGACGACAAGGTCATGCAACTCGCATCAGAGGAAGAAATCTGTAATTGTAGTAGCATAATTTGTTATATTCTTAAAATGACCTACTCTTCATGCTCTAGAATGGAGATTCCCATTACATGTCCATCTCCATATTGATTAACCGTGATCATGTTGTTTCTATCATAGACACGTTGGTCCTTGAATTATAGGTGAATACCTCATTGAGTCTGTCGAAATTCTCACCAAGATGACAGCAGAAGACTTCCTTGAATTTTTAGCTGACCAATTACCACCCGTATTAGAAGATATTCCTCTCAATATGAGACGAGATATGTGGCTGCAGTTAAATGGAGCCCCAATACATTATTACCGTCCTGTCGTTCAGTGTTTGGAAATCATGTTTCCGAATAGATGGATCGGGCGCAGATCGCAAGTCGAATGACCTGCAAGATCTCCGGATTTTAATCCTCTTAATTTTTTTGTCTGGGGGTATATAAAAAAATACGTCTATAAAATATCTGTGGCGAACAGTTTTTAAAGTGCTGGGATTAGGCTTCACCGCTTTGGAAAAGTTCTGCGGGTTGATGGATTTTCCTAAGACAGTTATTAAGACAAAGTACGAGAAAATTTGTGTGGCGAAAGCTGTTGCTGATAAGTTCATGGAAAATGCAGTTAAAAATGATAAAGAATTAAATGGTGGAAAAACTGGATTGACAGTTTCAGGAGACGGAACTTGGTAAAAACGCGGCTTTTCTTCGCGATATGGGGTTTCTTCTTTAATTGGACACTTGAGCAGTAAAGCTGTGCACATAATGACGAATTCATCGTAATGTAAAGAATGCGAGGTATGGGAAAAATTATCTGCAACACCAGAATATGCCGTATGGAAAGAATTGCACGCCGAACATTGTAATTATAACCACGAGGGATCAGCTGGCAAGGTGGAAATGGATGCTATTCGCGAAATGTTTCTTAGGTACTTATTCGTTAGTTTCTTTGTAATTATTTATTTATTATTATCTGTGAAATAATTAATATTATTTTTATTAGGTCTGAAGAGAAGTATTCCGTACAATACATCTACATTGGAGATGGTGACAGCAAGACCTTTAAAGCAGTACTGGATTGTCATCCTTATAAAGACGTCGACATAAAAAATGAATGTATTGGGCACGTGCAGAAGAGGATGGGAAGTCGCTTGCGAAACGTTAAAAAACAAAACAAGGGCCTTGGCGGACGAGGAAAACTAACCGATAAATTAATTAATGAGCTAACTGTGTACTTCGGACTGGCAATTCGTCGCAATTCGGATAACAAAGATAAGATGAAAAATGCAATTTGGGCTACATTTTTCCATAAAATATCCAAGAACGAGAATCCGCAACACCAATTTTGCGATGAATCATGGTGCTCTTATTTGAAGGAAAAATCGGCTGGTAACGAGTACATTCATCCTAATCGTTTACCTGACGTGGTGCAAAAGGCAATTAAACCTGTGTATGTTGATCTGACTCCGGATAGTTTATTGGAAAGATGTGAAGGAGGCTTCACGCAAAATAATAATGAAAGTTTAAACTCCCTTATATGGTCCGTCGCTAAAAAAAAAACGTATTTTTGCGGAAAGCCAACAGTTGATTTTGCATCCTGGGTAGCGTCAAGTCTTTTCAATGACGGCTATTCTAGCATATTATTGATGATGCAAGTTATGAACATCGAAATTGGACCAAATGCCCACAACTTGTGCGAGAAATTCGACACTAAGCGCATCGCACAGTGTCAGGTCAAATCAAACGCCAGCACCAAAGAATCTCGACAACTGCTTCTGGCGGGCAGGAAATCAAGGGAGGAAGATTTCCGGCACTCGGAAGGAGATGTTTATGGACCATGAATAGCTGACTGAGGGTAAAGTCGAATTATTTTGAAATTATCACGAAAAAAACAGTATTGAAAACTTTGAACGCGTTTTTCTCGAAACTACATTTTTCAAACTGAGTGCCACTTTTTCTCGCGAACCATTCAATGAAATCATGTCAATCTTTCTCGGCAATGTGTAAAATTGTTGTCTCTTTCGCGAAGAGTAGAATTTTTTTGATATTTTAATTTTTCGATTTTTTATAAACAATTTTATAGCATCTTTTTTCTTACGAAACAAAATTTTTTTCAAATTGCCGCCATTTTTGCAGATTTTCAAATTTTAAAAAAATCCTACTCTTCGCGATAGCCAATGCAATATTGTTTAAGAACATCTAAACGATTTTGTTCTATCTTTTTTCAGGACTGACTAAAAGTGGCACTACTGGAGGAGCTTTTTTTTTAGAGGTGGCGGAAACCGAAGGCTAATCCTGCTTTTTTTTACAATTTTTCATATTTTTATTAAAAAAATTTTTATTGTATTGACGAAGGTACGAACAACAACATAGTGAGAGCGCAAAATGATTCGATTGTTATTTAACCCATAAAAAATTCCGAAAAATCGCTATTTTTTAGACCCGTCAGGGTGGGGTCCCCTTTAAACTTACCAACAATCAAACAAGCGTTGCCGAGATTAACAGATTTGCACAAAACAGTATTAAATACTGTTTTGTGCAAAAAATGAATGAAATGTGAACAAAACATGATAAACATGAGAACGTAATGAATGACACGTGAACGAAAAATAAATGAAAAGAGAAAGAAAAGTGAACAAAAAATTTATTAGAATATTAACACAATTAAAAAATCAATATTTTTTCCAACTCTGGAGTCATCACTCAGCACAACAACAACTACAACACCGTACCTGACAAGTACAGGTAAGTTTAATTAACTTTCAAAGTTCATCATATTGCATTATTTCCTTTACGTTAATTAATACTTTATCCTTTATTCATAGTTATGTCTCAGTCAACCTCCAGTTCCCACGATCCTCTTCAAAATGTGCGAGCGCATTCCTCCGACGATCCCGATGCGCGAAAAATATTAGACACGACATTTGCTGCGATTTGCAATAATTGCAAACAAAAACAAAGTGCGGAAAGTCTCAACAATGTCCCAGACCGTGAGGACTTAAAGAGCTTCCTCAAAAATAGTTTTGAAGGAGAATTTAACAAATTCGGAACGTTGAATAACATAATGAGGGCAAATTTAACGCATTTGTTGGTCGAGAGAGAGTTGAGAATTATTTTAAAGACTACGAAAGCGACTGTTGACCATCCTATGAAGCAAATGTCGTAAGCTGAAGAAACTGAAATAAACCACTGAGACGAGTTTTCATTAAAAAATTTTTTTGTATTGCATTTTTTATTTCAATTATTACGTGTCAATTTATTAAACATAATCAAATACTGCTTTTTTTAATTGTGTGCGTTTTATTAAAGTGCATTTTACTTTAAAAAATAAATAAACTTCGTGTATAACAATGTTATTATTTCAGCATTCCCAGCACGGTATTGCAACATCTTGCGGCAGAAGTCGAGCAGAAAGACAATGTTAGAGCGTACAAGGCAATGTTTCATAGATTGCAAAATCCATTCAAAAACCTCAAATCAGAGGCGCAGTGCTTAAATTATTTCATCACTGCGGGAATTTATACACCTCCTGAGACGGTTAAAATCGAAGTTGACCAATCTCTTATATCTAAGAGCACTGACCCAAGTACAATTCCGGAACAAGTAACTTATCAGTTCATCCTACTGCGACATGCATTGAAGAGATTTTATGAACTACCTGGCTATTTTGCCAGTTCGCTTGATTATCTTCGACAATTAGAGACGGATACCATCATTTCAAACGTTGTCCAAGGCGAATTCTGGCAATCAAAGAAAAAGCTTTTTGAGAATAAAATTGTTTTCCCGATTCTACTGTACAATGACGATTTTGAGAACAACAATCCCTTGGGAAGTCATAGAGGTGTAGGCAAACTTGGTGGAGCTTACATCCATCAACTTAATTTGCCACCGAGCATGTACTCCAAGGTTGAAAATATTCTTCCAGTATGCTTGTACAAATCTAATGATCAAACATTCGTTCCTCTCAGAGAATTCTTTCATCGGACTGTTGTGGAACTGAATTTTTTAGAAAACGAAGGGATTAGCTTAGATCTTGAAACGGGACCAATCACAGTTTATTTTTCAGTCGCTGCAGTGGTTGGTGACAATCTTGCAATGAACGCCATCTTCGGACTAACACAGAGCTTCTCTGCTAATTATTGTTGCAGACTGTGTTTAACAAGTTCCGCAAAAATTAACTCAGTTTTTAATGAATCTGGATGTAGATTGCATACTAACGAAAATTACAAGGAGCATCTCATTCTAAATGATCCTAGAAGTACTGGTGTTACAAGTTTGTCTGTACTACATTCTCTGGAGAATGCGTCTTCAATGGATTTGGTATCTGTCGATATAATGCACGATATTGCGGAAGGTGTGTGGGAGTATGACTCTGGATTAGTCCTGAACTACTTCATTGAAACAAATCCGCATTTTACCTGCTCAGAATTGAATGAAAGGATAGATGGGTTTAATTTTGGATAGGATGAAGAGCGTAACAAACCTCGAAAGTTAACAATGGCTCAGATCAGACAAAAATTTATAAAAATGTCTGCGAGTGAGGCATTTGCATTTTTGCGAAATATTGGTGTGCTTATCGCTGATTTGATTCCTCGCGGTTATGAAGTTTGGAAATTGGTAGTCTTGCTGAAGGAGATAGTAGATATTGTAACGGCACCCAGGTAAAAAAGTATATATGGGCCATATATGGCAGACATATTCGTACATATATGGCACATATATGGT
Organism: Ceratoteleas bidentatus; assembly: GCA_022817645.1. Classification (NCBI taxonomy): domain Eukaryota; kingdom Metazoa; phylum Arthropoda; class Insecta; order Hymenoptera; family Scelionidae; genus Ceratoteleas; species Ceratoteleas bidentatus. The sequence goes on from JABFPB010005047.1 coordinate 12,527, forward strand.
GTCACATATATGGCAACATATATGGCACATATATGGTGTCACATATATGGCAACATATATGGCACATATATGGCAGCATTTTTATTATAAGTGTTTTAAAGTAAAACGGCTAAACTCTTTATATTCGTAAACACATATAAGTGTTTTACGAAGAAATGTTTTAAATTAAAACAGTTTAAGCGTTTTACATAACATGGAAGCATATAAAACGCATAAAAGTGTTTTAAAATCGAGGACAAATGTGTTTTAAAATAAAACACTTGTTTTACAGTGTGGCCCAAAATTACCTGGCCGGGGCCCCGCTGCAGCCTGGAATGAATTTCTCGTAGGGTTAAGTCTGATGAATTTGGATTATTCCAGATGATTTTTTTCAAGTTGGTAAATTTGCCGGAGTTTTAAACGTCTGATTATCCTCTATCAGTCTTAGCCGCCGATAAGACTGATGATAATTTTGTGCGTTGTAAGACGCTAGTTACTGGACAGCGTGCGCGCAGGCGCGTTTCCGGAAAAACATTCGCGCTCACTCGACTAGTGTTTGTATTGGCTAAATAACGCAGCGAGAAATGCCGCAATGTAAATCCTCCCGGCTGGGCTTTCGCCGAGATTCGCGCGCGTTTAATTGGAGATAAAATTGTGATACACGCGTGTAATGAAATAACGGAGTTAATGTGCCCGGCGCGGATCGAAAAAACGTTATAACCGAGGGGTGAGGGTTGAGATATGGTTGGCCGCGGTTCGGGCCCCCAATTCCCCTCGCTCGTTTCGAACCGCCACATTCGTAAATACGCGCGTGTCGCTTTTGCGATGTGTCGAGAAAATTACGCACGATTTGTAGGATGAGAAAAAATTGTGATACCTAAACGTGACTGTTAGAGAAGCTGTGTAAGGTTGGCAAAAGCATTGGTAATTATATTAACAGTCAAAGAAACTAGACTGCAAAACCAAGTGTCTTATTCTAAAATAGGCTAGTATTTTATGAAGGCCTTCAACTGTTTTCCGTAATAAAAAGAAAAGTTGAAACTAAAACACATAGAAACGGTTTAAAGTGTTTTACAACTAAAACACTTGTTATTACAGTGCAGTAACTTACTTATTATTAGTAATAACATCTTTACGCGTCTTGTGCACGGAGAAAAAAGTATGTGAATAATAAGCAAGAACTTCAGTATATTTTCATATCTAGTTAAGGAAAACAGTTAAGGAATTTAAGTGGACTAGATTAGACATTCAAATAAAGTATATGAAATTGTATGGGTTTAAAAAACAAACACATTCATTGTACAAAGTATGTACAAATAGCTAATAATTTCACTAATACCCTAATCGAAATTTCATTGGGCATGCCCCAGCTGAAGATTGGGCCCCGCATGGGCTTTTGTGGG
>JABFPB010005048.1:0-13908 GCA_022817645.1 Ceratoteleas bidentatus
AATAAGTTTACATTAATTGCGGGCTTATTCCGTCTTCCTGGATCGCGCGCGATAATTGCGAATCGCGCGAACAAACATCCGTACGTTTTTCGCGATATTGGCGTGTGTGATGTGCCGCCGTCCTTGTCTGCGGTTCGCGCGCGCCGCGCGTCGCGTCGCCCTCAGCTGCAGAGCGTTTCCTATGGAAAAGCGACGGAGGAAGGAAGGAAGCGGAAGGAGCGCGACGCGGGGCGCTTGACGCGATATTGGAAAATGGCGCCGATGTGTGCGGGGGTTGGGGGCGGTCGGGGCGTCGGGTGCAAGATGGGATAGGTTATGTCGGCGGAGAGGAAAAGAGCGCACGAAGGTGGGTGGCTGGCTGGCTGACTGGCGCGGTGTGTGGGGTAGCGAGCTTCACTTCTGGGAGTGGAGAAAAATAAAATAAATTGCTCAACATATCCAATAAGGTGGCAGAGCCGTTGCCCGGGCGACGCCGACTCTTTACTCGCATCGGTTTCTCTCTTTTCTTACGCTTTTCGTGACTTTCCTTCCTTCCTTCCTTCCGGGATCCGCGTCTATCCGTCCGAAACCCGGCACGTTACGCGCGCCAAATTAATTGCGACGCGCGCAATTTTACACGAGCTGATTAAGCCGAGCGATTATCAGTTGGGCATTCGAGCGATTTCTGATTTCGCGGTTACCCGCAGAAGTTCTCGGGAATGTAATGTGTCAGTATCCGAACTTTGGTCAGGGTAGATCAGTGAGAAATTGGTAGAGTGTGTAGAAAAATTAAGAAGAGTCCGTAAGATACCAGTCTTTAATTCAGTCCGTAAGATACCAGAATTTAATCCATTTCACCATAATGGATTAAATTCTGAAATTCGCTAAGTTGGAATCGTTTGAAAATGGTCTACCTTGGAATAGCGATTTCTAACCAACTCTTACTCGAATTTACGATTTTATTTAAAAACCACCACGGCCGATACGATAATTTCTAAAATTTTACAATTATTTTCTGTAAACGATTCTGGACAAGTTGATTTTAAGTGTGCAAAGCAGCAACGCCTCGGTGGCAACGTGGCTATTAAAAATTGGGAAACAATTAGAGACGGTGACTGCCCGTCTTATTGCGCCGGATGGGCAGTTACTTACCATAACTGTATTCGTTTCACTCGCGGGCTAATTCCACCAGTTGGCTCTGATTTGCAGCCGAGTTTCGCCGAAGACGGATTAAATTCATCATCCGAGCGCATCGGATCCCGGGTCAAATTGCCGTACGTCTTTTCTATTAGCGTGACGTCGGCAAAAAAGCGGAAGGCTTCCGTGCTAAATAATGACAGTGGAAAGGAATTATAATGAGATATATAACCATTGGCCAGAGATCGAACGGCGCCGCGTGCATTATCATACGTCAAAGCCTGCTACCGTAGAAAATGCCGCGGAAATGCCGGCAAGATCGAGTCCGCGACTTGCCTTATAACCCGAAGATACGTGCCACGCACGTAGCCACGTTCGCGCGTATCATTATCTCCGCATCGCCGCGGAAACATTATATGCTAATTTTTCGGTGCGCCTCGCCTCCTTATCTTCACGTCTAATTTCTCCCTTTGTCCGACCGAGCACCACAAAGGCGACGCGTTATTTTCGTTCGGCAAATCGCATAACGCGGTAATAACCGAGAAAATGAAGTTGTCCGTCCATTTTACGACTCATTATGCGCGCTAATTGAGTCCGCGAAATTGCGCGCCGCGCGATACGCCGACTGATATTTAATTAAGCGCCAGCGAAGATAATCGTCCGCATGCGTGCGGCCGCCGTCTTTATAAACAATTATGATAATGCAATTTGTAAATTCGAATGGCTCCCAGTGTTTGCTAGAATTAGCATCGTATTAACATCCGAATGTATTAGTGTTCGGCATCCCAGGGGATGCGCGGTAATCATAATCATGCTTCGGGTGTTCGGTGGCATCTAAATTTCATCGTTCGTCGTGGATGCGACGGTTTTTGTTGCGGCTCGATCGGAGTTGACGCGCACGCTGCCTTGGAAATTTATGAAATTTTGTTTTGAAACATGACAAGATTTCGTTTTGATCTATGGGTGTTGTGTGGGAAGTGATTTCGGGGATGTACAAAATTTGTTTTATTTCCCTAACGATTCGGTCATTGTTTTTAAATTAGTTGGTTTTCTTGCCTAATTTTATGTTGGGGTCTTTTATTTTATGACAAAGTTTTAGAATATTTTCTCAATTAACAATATTTAAAAAAATGTATTCAGCACTTTTTCTATAACCACACTAACTATTTCGATATGCCTTGTCTGGTTGAGTATGTTTATGTTTAAAAATCATTTAAAAATCGTTTGAGCTATGGTTTATTCCAGTGCCGTTACTTTGAACAGTCTGTTATTTTAGAATCCAGTTTACTTTTTTCTTCATGGAGTGGGTAGAATACATGTCGTGAAATTTATCATTTTTGTTATAAAATATAGTTAAATTATCCATCCAGCGCAATTAAAAGATTTTATTAACCAGTGTATAAACCTGATAGATAATAAATTGTATGCTGTGAATGGCAATTAGTGACCTTCTAACCAGAAGACATGTCCCAATTAGTATCCGGTTACCTTTTCAATTTATTTTGTTAAAAATATGACAATTTTTACGAATAAAATTATCTATTTATGTATAAATGTGAATACAAGTAAACCCAATTAAATAGTATGCTAATTACAGAAAGTATTTGCTACACCCTAAAGTCTGAAAAAAACAAATGTATGCTAAATTACTTTACAGACTACACCCTGCAATGCAAAGAACCCAATCAAAAATCAAACTTTATCAGACAACCAACAAGGTTTTCTATTCCTTCCTCTTGATTGCTTTACTTAACAGTTTACTTTCCTATCTCTAGACAATCAAAGAATACAATTTTGATTAAAAGTTTACACTATTACGTTTACGCACTCCTGATGTCATTACCTTTCGATCCACCCGAATTTTCTTGTATTTAACCACTTGTGTACTCTTTAAGGTTAAGTGAACGCTATATACTTAACCTTAAAGAGTACATAATTCAATTCGAAATTAAATTCCTTTTTCGTTCAAAAAACTCCATTATTGCCAATAAAATCCAGTATATATACCTGGCGAGTTTTACAAATCACACAGTAGGTTCCTTATAAACACTACCCGTATTTATAATAAATAATAAATACCCTAACAATTCGCAATCAGAAAGATAAAAAATTGAGGTTAAAATAATAAAATTAGGAACTTTAGGGATCTTTGAAACCGCAATTTACTAAGTAGAACGTACATTCCCAATAACATTTTTTTAAATAACTGTGACAAAGACAAACGAGGTTGGTTAACAAAATAAAAGTTTCAATTTTTTGCATCTCCGTATTAATTTGGATATTAATTATTAGGGTATTTTAACACGGGTACAACACTGTAAGAGATAGTCTAAACTAATTCGAGAAACTTATATATCATACAATTTATTCTCTTCTTCCTAACTCACCACCACTGATCCTACTAACTTCTTCATGCTAATAACGCTACCTCTCTCTGATCATTTTATTCACCTAACACATTTACAAGTGCTTCATAAGTGTTCCTTTAATATTCTTAATCGTCAAATACCCACAACAATACTCTACCCCATAGCTTCCTCGCTCCTAAACCGTCTCACACCTGCCAGCTCTCAGATCCTTCATCCGTAGTCTCGCACCTAAGACGTCATCCCATCGCAATTCACACCCAACATCTCTCAACCGCCTAAATCCACCTCGACCCGGGCATTTCTACCCACGCGACCTAACCCCTGCGATTTTTCATGGCCGCCAATAATGTGTTTTCCTCATTCTCAACCACGCCACGCATCATCCAAGTGCCCCGTCATCCTTACCCCGGACGATCGCGATCCGCGATATAGGTGGCGCTGCGAGCGCGCCTACCTACGTGGCGCGTCTGCGGAAAAAAGTGGCGGCGGGGGCGGCGGCGGCGGCTGAACCCAAACCACGCCTCATGCATGAGGCATGCGTCCAAGGATACGGCACTGCATAAAGAATGCCTGCTTCCGATTGGTCTTTCCGCCTTCGCGTTCTTCAACCCCTAGTTTCGCGTACGTTCATGCGTGCGTGCCTCGAGTTCGTTCGCTCGTTCACACACACGGCCCCGGCTGCGCACACGTGTGTGCGTACCGGGGGTGTCTTATATATACACGCCCACCCCGTCTGGCGAAAGGAACGGCAAAAACGCCAAGATAATGGATGGATGTGACACGTCCCGAGTGTCCGGCTTGTTTATCACTTTCGTGTTTCGGATCGCGGAATCAATTTCGCATAATTAGCAGGGCCCTCGCATTCTCGCCCCAGGATCATTGTCTTCAATGCTCTGGCGTTTTTACGCTCGTTGTCGACAGGCGAAATGAAAGTTCCGCCGGCAAAGTGAGTTTCCAACTTTCATATTTAGCGGAGTAGTTGGCCTGGGGGGAGGGGTTGGTTGATCGTCGTTAATGAGTTGGCACGACTGATTAATGGAGGGGAAAAAGGTTGTTTGCCGAGGAAAATGGAAAGTGGAGACGGGGAAGTGGTGTGAATGGGTTGGGGTGGGAAAGGGGTTTGGGACTTGCAAGAGAGGAGTTGCAAACTAAGATCTGGCGCCAGGGATAAGATTAATTGCATGAGCGAAGGTATCGTGAAAAAGTCACCAAAGCACGAGGTATTACGATGTGTGCCTGCGTAATTGCATGTAAATTTTTTAACGCGGGTAATTACGAGGTGGAAAAAGCTGCGAGATCAATCACAATGTTGCGAGTGCGCTTGTGTCAATGATTTCGCGGCAATTGCGTTTGCTGGCCGGGCAGTAGCGTATCAGCGATTGCGGGTTGGATAGGGGGAACACTGCAAAATCCTGTGGAAAAACAGAAATAATGGCGGCAGTGTAGGCTGCAGGGAAATATATAACGCAGGATGAACATGCTGGTGGTAGAAACTGAAAATGTTTCTAGATTAGGAAACTGGTTCGCTGGGTTTCATAGTGGTTGAAAATACACTCAGCACCTGGGAGTGCCACCTGCTTATAACACATTTATGAAATGGTTTTAGACTATGAACCTAACTTTCCAGTTTGCAGGACAGTTTCAGGACTTTACACTGTTCCAATCGATCAGTGGTTTACTTTCCTCTATACAACAAAACTAACAGAACTGCATTCCTACCACAGTGAAATGCAGTTACTAAGTATCCAATCAAACCTAACCTCACCCCCTCGAAACTTAATAAATTCTTAATTACCCTCCCAACGCGGTATGCTCCATCGCCAAACTTATCCTCACCAGCTTCAAACTCTCCTTAAAAATGCTGGACTTCCTCGACCGTCACTGAATCTTTAAAGACCCGACCATTATTCCCGCTCAATCAGCCATTAAACCCGAAATCCCAAAAATCGCCGTCCACCGGGGCAAGGGTTGCAAATGCTTCTTTGCGGGGAAGTCGAGGCGCGCGCAAAGGGTGAAACGTGAAAGTAAAGCGGGGTCGGCCGGGCTGAGCGGGTGGGTGGGGGTAGGGGGGGTCGGTCGGGTGCGCGAGATAAGGACGAGACGTATTCTCGAGGTCTTTTTCGAGAGGGAAAAAGCGAGTCGCGGCAAAGTCGAGTGCAGTGAAGTAGACGAGCCGAGCCGAGTGGAGTGGCCGAAGGCACATGGGCAGCACTCTCATCCGTCTCGAGCTAAAAATCGATAGCTGCGAGCACGGGAGAAAAGGGTTAAAGCCCCTCTCTGGGTTCGCCTCGCCGTGAAAGAACGCGCCGAACGCGACGGACAAGGACGGCAACAAAGGACGAGCAGCGGGGCAACCGGGCGAGCGAGACGCGCGGAATAATAGAAGGATTGAAGAAGCGCGGAGGGGACGGCCGGGGTGGGGGAGGGGGTGTGGGTTACCTAAGAGGTATGAGCCGGCGCCCCAGGAGAACCGGATTTACATAGCCGGCGCGGCCTACGCCGCGGTCCTTGTTAGTCCAAAGTTGCCTCGGCTGCGTGATCTCGTTGCACTTAAATATCGCAAGCTCCCGTGCCGCGGTGGCGGCGGCGGCGCGACGATCGTTAGCGTGCGATTCGGCGCTAAATAAGATCGGCGCTGATAATGAATGGCCTGTTAGGGTCCGGCGCACTTTTCATCACGCGAGCACGCTTACGTGTTAATTCGCGCGCCGGGAGATGCTGCGCGCCGGCTTTTATAAGCTTTCGCCTTGTATGGTCACGGTAACTAGATTATCGCGAGGGGGAACGGCGATCGCGGGGCCCACTGTGCACGGAAAAGGTGCCAAGTTATGTTAATGAGACGATCGCCGAGGGACGGGGCCTTTGTTCGCGACGGACGTATCAATTCGCGGGGTTAATGAAATGTTGCACGGCCGGCGGGGGTTTACATTTTTTTGGATGGGTTGTTTTGTTTTGGGTTTCGCGTTTGCGATTCTGCTGTCGTAGAGAAGGCTGGGGGGCTTGCACTGAGGTTGTGTTGAAATTGCAGGGAATGAGAGCAGAATTTATCATGCATTTTGGGAATGTGACAAATCATGTTTTGTTAACAGCTGTTTCCAGATATTTTAGTAATTACGTTAAGTAATTACATTAAGATAATGATATTTACAAATTAAATAGACTATAATGAAGATATTTTAGGCGCAATGTATTTCTTGAAAAAGATAGGAAAAAAGTTTGTTTAATTTAGAAACTTTTTGTGTAACAATTATGTTCTTGATATTGATGGAATGTTCAAAATAAATTATTTTAGAGCGCGATAATTTTATACGAAGACTTACATTTTACTACTTTTTTAATTTTACCTGAAAATAAAATGATTTGATTATAGAACAGAAATTTTTATTTGTTTAGTTTTCGGTTCTCTTGTGCCACACTGTTAAAAATTAGGTGTTAAAAAAGTGTTGAAGTGTGACATTTTCACTCCACATTTGTGTCCAGAATATTTCACATTAAACATATGCTACACCGAAGAAAGTGTGAAATCCCTTGTTTTTTTTTATAATTGAAATATCTCCGTTCTTAATTTTCATTTATTATAAATCATTACTTGATGAGAAAAAAACGTACGCCGATGAAGATAAAATAAACCTTATTTTTAGTAAAAAGTATTCTAACCTCCAAATATTCACTCTAAAAGCGAATTGATTTTTCAAGGTTGACACCAAAATATTTCACACTTCACCCCTAAAAGCTTCACTCCTGAGATTTTTAACAGTGCATTCAAATTATTAAAACCAGATAATATAAAAACACTGATTATTGATTTTTTTGTTTTGCCTGCAAAAGGTATTCGAAACTAATACCGAAAACATAATATTATCCCTCTTTAATGTATAAAACCGAAAATTGATCATCCAAATGTTTGTTTTTAGTAAATGTTAAAATTGCCTGTTATTCTTTTTTAGAGCTATGAAAAATATTTCGCATATTCAATGATGCAACAATTGAAAGAACAGCAAATATTATCTATTTTACGTAAATATACGTTCAATTCATACAACCTGCACTAGCATTATTTCCAAATCAACGCCACGAATATAAATGAAAAATGTACTTCGTTAGTCACCAAATAAATCCATCGCAGTATTAAAAACAAAAACGTTTCGTAAATTATATTTGCACGTAACCTGCTGATTATGCAGCTAATAAATTAAATAATATTTTTACATTTCCTGCTAACTAATTAAGATACGTCTCGCGGAAAAATATTACAATAACAGTTAATCGTCAATATTTGCGCGCGGCACGCGTTTTTTAATATTCCATGAAATAATAAAAATCGTGTGTATCGGCGAAAGAAGCGTTAAGCGTGGGTGGTAAATTATGGACGGTAATAACATTTAGTACAGTCGTAAACTAGACTTAGCGCTTGTTTAAAGTCGCGACGAAGAATCTGTTAAAGTAACTGCTATTAGTGGTTTCATTCGGTTCGTTGAAATAAACTAAAGAGATAGCTATATTACCGGACTGGAAAAGAAGTTAATATGGAAAATCGAAGGCAATCGCCGGCACATCAGTCGAATTCGCCGTATTTCGCGATCTCGTAATACTTGTTATTGCATTTTACTTGCGCTGCAAAATGTGCACTTTCTTTTGCGGGCAATAAAACCCGGGTAACCTTTCCCCGGATAACGCGAGATCGCGACGGAATCTGTATTTTCGTAATCAAGAATTTCTCGCTAAACTCGATACAAAAAAATGCGGAAGATTTATGAATGATTTGCGCTGTTCACGAACAAATACCTCGCGCGTCGATGTTACATATCGCACCCGTTGAGTTCCGAATCTGCAAACGACCCGACCTTATGTAAAGTTAACGAGGCGACCAGGAAACTTTCGCATGAATACGAAAGTAGTGCATACTCTTGCCGCGTAGCCGAGATGCCCATTTATATTTAAGGCAACACGGGCACGTTGGCTAGATTGGATGGTTATGGCATTAATATGTCTATACGACGCATGGCCTTTGGGTGCTCTTTGAAATGCCCCACGCATATCTATATATGATACCGCTCGACTGGAAAAATGTTAGGTGTGCAAATACGCGAGGTTCCGGCACATTTTGATAATACATTATGTTTTACGGCGCGCAGTTTTGCAGGCAGATTAGCGCCGTTAAAGTGAGACTGTTTAACGTTGGAAATTACGAGCGGCAGACTGGTTGATATTCACCATTTTTCAATCCCAAGATAAATCTTACATCAAATTATATTCAAAGATTATCCAAATAATAATTATAATAAAATACATAAACAAAACTGTCGAACAACAAATTCGTTGAGTATTTCGCATTAATTTATACTCTAAAAAATGTATTGTGTATGAAGAATTAAATGAGCCCTGATAGAACATACATTTTAAATACATTTATTATATGTATATTATACGTATATTATATGTATATATCTATTTTATGTATGAATGTCAATCTAATATATGTATAATATACATCTAGTTCTATCGGGGGGGTCACCAAACATTTAGTTGAACTTTCGGCTTCATTGGGGTATTTTAACTGTTTTTCACTTTATCTTGTCGAAACTGTTGTGTTTAACATACCGAAAATATTATATTTCTTAAATAAAATTTAATTAAAACGATCAAAATAATACATCCATTTTTTTAATCTTGTTGTATTGGTTTAAACAAATCAAGAAACGTATTTGAAAACAATAAAAATGTATAAGTATAATCTATTGGTTTCTATTGGATTTCGCTTGATGGAGAGTAAATTTTCAGTTTACGACATGCACGCACAAAATATTGCACCAACTCTGATATAGTAAATATCAACATTCTAAAGACGATCATAACTTGTTGATAAAATTTATAATAATTTATAATAATTTGCAATTAATTAATTTATTACATGTAAATTGTTTTCCATTCATTCTACCGAGTCTTACCGAGTATATTTTCACGACATCGAATTGAAATGCAGCATATCCATAAGCGTCACGAAGGTAATTTACAGCAACTCCTATTCCCTCAAATTATAGCGTCCCAATTACGGACCTATAAAAGAGTAGAAGAACTCCTTTTCCTGCTGCAGAAAATCAGGCAACTGATGTTTGTCTCACGGTAAATCCCTGTAAATCAGTGTAAACGAAATAAGCTGTCTTTGCGAATACGATTTGTAAAAATATTTATATTTTATTCAAATAAACGTTGATTCTCATAATAAACCTTATCAACCATATCATTCTGAATTACAACGAATTTATACCATGTTAATTGGCTAATATATAAATTTTTCAAATTGTTCTCAAAGTATACCGATTTTATGTTTCAATGTTATTCAGTGTGCTTTCAAAAAGCAGTGCCATTAAATTATTTATAACTTCTATATAAATTAATATTTATATTTTTTTATTAAGCAAGTATTGTTATTTAGGCATAAAAAATTGTCAAAACAGCTATTCTGTAACTTTTATAGTTGTCGAGCAATCCATGTTTAAAAATGATCAATTTTTAGACTGCTCACACGCTTTTACACTGGTTACAGCGTAAAAGTGTGCAAATAACCAGCATTTACACCCAGTAAGCACTGGAAATCGACACTGTAAAAAGACTCGAATTAAATTGAGGTACTTTAATTAGTTGTGTAAATTAAATGAAATCATATTAACTATTTAACACTATTGGTTAATAAAAATATTAATAGTAAAAGTTATTATGATCAACAGTATAATTAAATTGGGTATTTTTTAAAATTATATCATGTAAAAAGTTTTTTAAATTAATTATGTAATTCATGATAGTTATACTGGGATATTTTGATTAATATGTACTGAAAATGATAATCAATTTAAATTTACAACAGTTTCAAAGTCCGACACTAAACTAATTTACACTAATAAATTTACACATTTCAGTGTAAACCAAAGCGCTGGAAAACTCATGCGAATTTTAACAATTTTATGCTAGCAGGTTTCAAATATTTCAAAAAGCAAATATAAAATATTAACTTTTTGAAATATAAAATATACTTTTGATATATAAAATATAAAACATATTACAATTTAAAATTGTAATATCTATGTACTTAGTTATCGATGTATTATATTGCATTTATAATTCAATTACAATACAATAATTTATAAATACCTCGTGCTTACTTTTACTTAGCAGGGATTATCGTTGTTTTCTTAAATTTGTTTCTCCCATTGTCACTCCAGAATTCTTTGCTTTCAATTAAAACTGTAACTGAAACAATCAGATTAAACGCGAGTCAACTAGGCACGAGGCATTATTGCAATATCTTAGAAAATGCAGGTTTATGTTTTTCACTAATTTTATGCCGGAAATCTACATAAATGTAACTGCAAGTTAAACACTTCCGATTATTCAAACGAATTCCCTATATTATATTTATTATTATAAGTTTACAAGTTTTTCCATTGTTACCATCAAACACTTTTCAGAATATAACTGCATTTGAAAGCTGAACAGCGAGATAGTTTTATAAAGAAAAGCAGTAATGATAAAACTGTTCCGCGCCTTCGCCGTCCTAGTCTACAAAACTTACCGACAGAGTATGCGCGGCAATGATGCGCGTCGGTTCATACTGTACACAGCGTTGGTCTTTGTTAGTGAGCTTGCATCCGCGCCAAACATCTAAACAGTCTATCTGCTGGTCGAAGTAAGTTGTACTATTTAATAATTTACGGAAGCACATTAACCATGTAATAAACATTTGCTGGGTCACACAGAGCTTCAATTGTTTGTTGTCGATCACATTTTTCCTTAAAATACATAACATGGTAGAGCTTTATCCGGCATGGTTTTTGTATTTATTTGCGTATTTGACCTTCAGCAAATATTTCTGATATTCTACGAAATCGTTTGAATTAGGCATCTTGTTGAATAGTTGATAGACTGATATACATAAATGACATTTTACAACAAGTTGTACAGTATAGTTATAAAACAGACAGAAGTTGTGAAATTAAAAATAATGATTTAATGTAATATTTTCTATTTCATTGCCAGACTTTTCTTCGAAAATGACCAAGTACATTGTAGTGGAATTTTTAACCGAAGGAAATGAACGAAATGAAGTTCCGAAAGAGTGGATCATAGATGAGGAAGGATAAACTTTTTGCTGGTGGCCAAAAAATCATTTCAAAGTTCCCGCATTGCTGAAAAATCCGGATCTCGAGAAGCCAAGTGATGATAATTGGGATACGTACTTGGTTAAAGTGTTTGACAAAGAGTATGGTAAGACATGATTTATACTTGAAAATAACAATGAAATGTATCCTAAATATTACTTTATACACATCTTATTATATTGTAATTTTTATTTGTTTTTAGTTAATATTGTTTTGTGCAATAGATTATTCTTCCAAATTTAAAAATTAAATATAGCTAACGAAATAATTCTTATAATGACAAATAATTTATATTCTGCAATAAATATTTATATATGCTCTGACAATACCTAAATATAATTAAATGAATTAATTGCAATGAAATTAGAGTAAAATTAATAATCTTTTAATATTCATAATGTACATTATTTTGGTCTAGCAGAAAACCTGAAATGATTATTTTATATTAATAAAGTATTTAAAAAAGGGTAAAATAAGGGTGAATTTAAAACAACAATAATTTTAGTTTCTATCGAGCACTTGGTCTTGTCTTAGTTAGTATCTCTTAGAATAAATGTCATAAATTATCAATAATTATCAATACCAAAAATGCCTTTTTCTCGGGAAAACATTCATTGTTTGTATTTGCACGATTTCAATTTTTTGTCTAGATAATTTAGCAACTGCGCGAAAAAATGCAGAAAACTCGGAATATGTAACAACAGACAGCGAAAAATATGGTAGAGGAAAAAGAGAATCAAAACCCTCCCACCGTGTACTTTCTTCCTCACAATTGCCATTAAAAAAATTGAAAAAGTCACCAATCATATTGAGCAGTAGCGATGATCTCTCGGACTCCGATAATGCTCCTTTGAATTCCATATTGGATATCAAAAATGGTATTAAAGCATTAATTTATTCAGACACATTATAAAAAATAATAGTATTTCTGCTACGAAAGATTTGAATGAATTAATTGAAATTTAATAATAATTTAATTTAGTTAAATGTAAAAAAGTTTTGCATTCATTTTGTAACTTTTGTTGTTAATAATTAGCATAACATGTAGCAATCTAAAAAATTAGTGAACATGTATTAAAATACTTTTTTAACTATGAATCTCTCATTTAACTAGGGGAGAAAAAGAGCCAACATGGAAATAGTGCAGCCAATGAAGAAAAGCAGTCAGAAAACATTAAGGGCGCGGAAGATCAAATTGAAATGGAGAATGAGAATACATCTACAGGAGAAAAATCTGGACCAAAGGATATTGAAACAGGTGAAAATACAGTATTTAAGAATATTCCAAGTTTCTTGGCGGTGAAAACCATTAAAGTGGCAGAATTAAAATAATAACTTTAAGTTTCATATATAAAGTTTAAAATAAGCTACAAGAAGTAATTTATTAATTTGTAACCTAGTATCGCATAACATGTTTATATTCATTGTTAACCCTTAGAAGCTCGGACTTATTTTTTGTACCTTTGTCTTACACATCATAACATCATTTTACTTTCTCTTTCTCTGGGATCAGTTTCGACCCCAGTCTGTACTTCTAGGGTTAACATCACGTATCTAGTAAATTTAATCAACCACAGAATAAAAAAGAACGTTTCTATCAGGTTTCTAGAGTTATCTCATTTTTATCATTAAATTTATCATTATTATATTTTTAAATTAAAAAAAACGTTTATAAATTTATTGTAATCATAACGTTAGGTACTATTGGTCTTATCCTTGTCTTAGGTTTTCAAAATTTTCTGGCGCAAAGACGTAATGAGCAAAAAGTAGGGAATATCGGTAAAATAAACAATTTCAAATTTAAGAAATGAAAAATGTTGTTAAAAGTTAGAGCACTGAATTTTGTAGTTTTATTACTTGAAAAATAAAATAAAATAAATTATTAATGAACAAATAAATTTCTTTATTACTTAGTAGTCAATAATTGTATTAACTATAATAAAAAGTGAAATATTCAAAAATTAAGGAAACTGAATTAAAAAATTCGCAATCAGACAAACATTTCTGTTTATGTTGTAGAGGAAGAAGAAAAGCACGCAGGAAACTCGTTGGAGGAGGAAGCCTCAGGTAAAGAGGAAACAGCTACAAAGAAAGCTACTGCACCGAAGACTGCTGAAAAGAGTGACAAAAATAACCAGGAACGAGTGGAACTGAGTAATAAACAATCAAGAAATTTTACCTATGATTTGAGTTGTACGTTTATATAAAAAAATCCTTAATTACAAAACTTCACATACAAAATATGTGAAATCAGTGAAGAGGCAATT
>JABFPB010005049.1:0-13907 GCA_022817645.1 Ceratoteleas bidentatus
GTTAATTGAAAATTGGTAGTTTCGACAAATATTTTTATTTTTAAACGTGTGAACCACAACGCAGTTATGTGGCCCGATATAGGTACAACTTAAAATGGTAAATGTTTACCACTCGGCACTTTTACCACTTAGGTGTTACCATTTAGTTTTCTCAGTATATTTTGTAGGATTAATAGTATTTTATTTAAAAAATGGCAATTTAGTTTAACTAACCTTTGAAGTTACTGTGTTACACAAGTACTTAATTACTAGGTAGTTTGCCTAGCAACCCTGCTGGAAAAGAAAATCTGGCATCAGTATGGCAACAGTCTAGCTCGCGATGATGCAGACTTCATTTTTCCGCGCGGGAAGGTATTAAGTAGTGAAAAGTTATACTTGCCTCTGCCTCTCTAGTAATTGGACACAATTTTTACCTGGGTAAGCGCCGTCTGTGGGAAAGACTGTGTTTCAGTGGCGCAAAAACGTGGCTGTTACAATAACGTCAGAATACGCTACATATGTATCACAGGGGAAGACAAAGCGTAATTCCTGATTCGAGACAATATCACAACAGCACGTTCATCTATAATCATAAAAAGGAGTTCTTGTAATAATACGAGTACAATGCCACAGCGGAATTACAACCGAATGTAAATTGCCAGGCGGCTAGGGCAAATGAGCCTCGACGTTGGCAACGAGTTAAGGCCAGTGGCAACTTCGCGAACTGAAATCTCGCCGCAAGTTTTGCAAAAAGTTGTAACGCAACTAGTGGAAACTCGATCGCCATCGAAAGGACGAGAGGAGTTCGGGTTTCGCGGAATTGGGAAATTAAATTTGAAACTGGGCTGAGGTGCGGCTGTTTTATTTGGTTTCGGAAATAAAGAAGCGTATTTCATTTTGTAACGTCAGATTGCAATTTGTCGCTTAACAAAACGCATCTGCGCCGTTGTATAAATAATCGCCGTCGGGCATGCTGCAAAAAAGCGAGCTTTCGAAATCCCCCAGTCGCTAATATTTTGTAGATTTACGCCGGATCGAACTTTGCCGAGCGAAAAGGTAGTAATATTTAAAAACATACGCGTATGTATTTTAGCGGAATTGGAAACGTGATTTCTTAATGCTTAATAAATTACAAAAAATCGTTATAACTTATTTATCCTTCTGCCCATTAAATGCACCGCTTGATTATTATTAACGTATTTATTTACAGAAGATTAATTAAAAATGATCTTAAACAAGCTTTGCTAAAACCACATTCACCTGAAAACTTCAGTGAAACATTGAACTCGCTGTAATGGATTACTCTTTAACGTTTTTTTCAAAATCTAAATAAGAGCTGCCGCTCCTTGACGAATAGTTAATTGTCACGCGCCTTTGACGTGAGATTTATTTTTCCTCCGGTGAATGATCAATGCTCACCGACATCACCCGAGCAGCTACCACGAACTTGTTCACAAGCAATCCCACTTTTATCGGCTACAAAATTAGATTCATTCAATGATTTATTTGCCCCGCGATACAAATCTCCACGGCCAATTTATTAGTCCAGATCGGCGAAATTATTCCGCTCTCACGGCAGTTTATCATTTTTTCGCTCAATCCGTCACCGTAATCGCATGCCCAATCGAATGCGACACGCGTTTCCCATTATTCGCGAACCCGATCGCTCATTTCATCGTTTAACAAGATTATCGCGATTTCTCCTTCAATTCGCAACCGAAACTTTTCTGAAAAAACCTCCCAACTCGACGAAATTTTCCGAGTAACAATCGCGAAACTGTCGCAAAAATTCCGATCGCAGTGTTCGCCTGGATTTGACGAAATTGGCGGGACAAAACTACCACGTGCAATTTTTCAATTCTAAAATTACCCGGCGCATCGCAACATCATGTCTCCCGGGAAATGGGGCTTAATTGGACGCGCGACAAACATTTTTTCATCTTCTTCCTAAAACGGCAGCAACGCTGTGATAAACGCTCTTCATTTGGCGATACCAGCGTGCGGACGCGTGAAATATTGTTGGATCAGAGGGGAGGGCAACGGACATCTAGGGCGGGGGCAAATCACCACTGTCGCATTTGCCGAGATAATGCCAGTCACACGTGCGCTTTAGAAGCCATGCATAATGCCCGAGATTCGCGAGATGCGAGCATATTGCTTGACATAGTGGCAGCCACGTAATAAAAAGGCGCGGTGAATAGCCGGCGAGGTTCTGCCCGGAGACGTCGTTTGTGCGCTTATCGGCCGCGAGAAGCGCTGACGAACGTTAACTAGACGCATAATCGTCACTTGGCCCGAAACAGATTCAGCGTAATTGACCGTGGGATTCAAGAAGCGGCGGGCAAAAATGCAGCACGACGCAATTATCGCACGCAAGAGTCTGCGGGATGAGGCTAGTTAGGGGCGCGTTTCGCTGCGGGATCGATTTTGCGAAATTGGATGAAGTTAAGGGTGAAGTAATCGATCGCAGGGAATAGTCGGGAAGAAAAGGAAATTTTATACCGGAATAACCGTTTCGGGACAAACTTTGTCTAGAAAAAATATAGGGTAATAATCTTTGATGGCTGACGAAGACAGTTGTAGGTAAACTGAATACTGCGGATGAATTTTCATTAGGAAATGTATGCGAACATTGCTGTGGCGCATTTTTGGATGGCAATGGAAGAAAGTTTGTCTTCAAATTGTAGCAAAACATTCCTACAACCATTTTTTTGTTCTTGTCATTTTTCCGCCAGGTCAACGTGTAATTTTGGACTCCGCGTCGCGGCGAATGTAATTTATTAACGCGATTCACGGCCGCGTTAAATGGGACACGGCGATTTTTTCGTGTTGATGAAGATTAAACGAAGCGATGATCCTCCGTGACGCGAAAATTGCAGTCAATGGAAAAAAGGCGCTCGTGCAGCTTGTACCATAAAAGTTCCGCCAGATGGCGCGTAAATAATTCGCTGACGTAATTTCTGCGCCGCAAGGTTAATAGACCAATTGGGATTGTTTCTTTTTTATCGAAGAAAAAATGCGTCGACAGGCAATTCCGCGAGTTTAATTAAAATTCGCGAGTTTCCGCCGAAACCGTCGTCGAAGGGTCGCTTTGCGGCATTTGGTTTACTCCGTTGCCTCGGTTGTTTCATTATTAAACACGAGCGAAATAAAGTATTGAAGTCTACCGCTTATTAAATGTCTGTTATTTTGAACCAAGAATGCTCACGGCGTTCTTCGCTTGTACCGGCAAGAGCACGCAAGGTCAAGCTTAATAAAAGATGTTGCCTTTATTTAGCTGCCCGAAATTCTGATACTTTTCCGTTTTTACTCTTGGCTGGTGAATCCACTTGCATCGCATCTAATTCAGCCGAGATAAAATAATAAAAACATGCGCATTTCTCTTCGCTATTCGTACTGAAAAACGGATTGGGGGAAATTGCAATAATGTTCGTGGATAACGGATACCGCAACTTTCTCTAAATTTACGAACGGACTTTCACGTTTTGCCAACGACTCGAACATTTTTTAAAACAAAAACCATTTCACGCTACGCCGCCGAAGCAATATTTTAGCTAAAATTTTCTCCCAAAATAACAAATTCATTATCACAAAAGTCGATTTTGCGAACAACTGCGCGATAATAACTGAAACATGAATTTGCAAAATTGGCATTATTGTTTCCACCCTCCAACTCGTCTGAAATCGTGATCGTAAGTGAAGGCAAAATTGAACAAGCGTTTCATCGAAGTAAACCCACTAAAGCGCTCGAGACTAAAACGCGAAGCAAATTTTGCCTTTGATGCCAAAAATGGCGTTTAGCCGCGGCGTAAATGCGTTTGAAAACAATGCGGACAGAAAACAGTCTTGCGCACATCTCTGCTTTGCGTTCAAAAAGTGCTATGAAACTCTGTTCTACCTCGTAACAACCCGGCTTTATGTTATCACACTGGCGTTCTATTGTGCGCGTTTTAAGTCACGCAACATTAATTAATCCGGAAATTATACGACGAAATTCATTACTACGCACAAAGTGGTGGAAGCTCGAATGATGATATCGTCAAACGACCGGGCGTCGCGAATATCATCTTCATTCCGTCCCGGCAGGTTATTCCGCGTCGGCACGACTGCTTTCGAGTGCGTCGGTTTGTTTGCACGCGTAAATACATAAATACTGTAGAGCGCGGCATTTAAATGCGAAAAATAAATAGTCGGCGACTCTTTAAATACGAGTTCGATAGTCTGCACTCGAGTGGCTGAGATGCGTCAAACGCATCTGTATTTTGTATCTGTATACCGTGAATCCGTAAGACGAACTCATCAAACAGTTTCCCCTGGAATCGTAATTGCGTTATTCCATTCCTTTCGATACGCTTACACGGTATTGCGCTCCGCTTGTTTATTGCGATTGAAAGAAGTGAAACTTTTTTGAGAGGAAACCGTTTTTTCATCGTTTCTTCTTTCATACGAAAAAAGTATGAAAAACGTATCCAGTTTTATTCGAGAAAGAGAGGAATCAATTGTATACACCTCCTAGAGAAACTTCGACAGCAGTTAAATGATTATTATAAGTAGTAATTAACAATTTGAAGCCTAGTTATATAAAATCGCATCTCATTCAACTCGATAACTTAAATCTTACGAGACTTTTATAATATCGGAAATGTGAAGTCTACACGCATTTACTTCCGCTGAATCCTGTTCAGAGACATTCTTTAAGATTTCCACAAGAACATCAATTCTATTTTTCATTAATACGTCGAAGCCGTTTCTTAAAACATGAAATATTTCCCTTCCGAAGTGAATCAAACCAAAAAGACTACCTTGCTCTTACAGGATAATATCTTCTTAACATATATTTATCGACATTATTTATATATATAATATGCCGCATATATTTATTTGATTGCTTTAGAATTCGTAACATTATACGTAGAAATACAACTCAATGTACACTCTTAAAAATGTTATGCCAATCCGATTGTCAGAACCAGAATCCATTTGTGACAAGAGAATCCGTAAGGCCATTTGGATTGTTTTAAGTGTATAAAAAATGTACAGGTTATTAAAAATAAACCTCGCCTTCGGCTCGGCTTGTAAACTTCGCAAGGCAACAGAATTCCCCGTTCAATCTCCCTTGGGGCAAAATATACTATTTCTTGATGATGTTAAGTTTAATAATCACGCTCGATTTTATGATCATTTAAATATGAATTAATTTTTAACTTGTACAAAAGATATGCATGGGTGCCGGAGGACGAAGAGTCGAAACTCGAGGGACCAAGGTCTGTGTTGTCGGTGTCTCCGCAAGCTCCTGCAGGCCCGAAAACGAAACATGTGAGCTTCGCGAGGTCACACACCGTGACCTCGTTCGAAATGGCCAGGAGCCCGCCAAGGCAGGAGCGTCTCATCGACTCACAGCCCACCTCGCAAGGACCTCCAACTGCCACTTTACCCCCGGCACACCTCATCACTGCAGCCGAGCCCCGGATAGTCGTTCTAGGTTTGTACTATTGACACCGTTTCACACCATGCGAAGCGCTATTTGAGTTTCGTTCGCCAGATTTCATTCCACCCATCAAACGAATAAAATATGTTTCTCTGAACGAACGACATCAAATATTAAATAAATAAACCAATACCGAACAAAATCATTCAAAGAAAAACAGCGCGGTAAAAGCAGTCCGACTGAACTCTTACTTGCGTCACTTGGCGCGATTGACCATCGATTGCGCAATTACACACAAACACCGTTCGGCCCCAGTTTTGCAATAATTGACGACCCTTTGGGTTTGATTTTCCACTTAATGCAAAGCTAATAAAAGTCAACCGTCGAAAAACTAAAAATCGAATACTATGTATATCGTGACATTATCAGAAACTTTGACTGCTTTCATTCTAAGTATTAAGATATTTTATTTATTGATTCTGTTTCTTTTTTCACTTCTCTATTCAGAAAAGCAACCGAAACGAGGAGCCATGAAGACCCAAGCCACGCAAACCGATCTACCCCCTTTCTTCCGTGGTCGGATTCCCGTAACGCTGAGCCCACGAACGATACACCGCGTGAAAATGGTCTCACAGGGCGCACAGACGAACGGAATTATCAACGGGCGTAAGCTCACCAAGAGTTACTCAGAGGCCGGGCAGCTCGGGACGCCGTTGGGGTCGAACGGTACAACGGCGAAGGAAGAAACCGAGCACGAGCCTCTTCAACGCACTCAAAGCGAAGAGCCGCCGAGGTCGCCATTCATGGTCAACACGCCGCCCCGTTCGCCCGTCACACACAAAACCAGAGCGGACATGCCAAACGGCGACGTCGACCACTTTAGAGATAAGGTACGCCTCTCAGTGCAGCCCTGGCGCCGTTTCGCCGTCGATTAATTGTCTTTTGTCTGCGAAAGATTCCGCCGCTTCGACCGGGTCTGTTATTTTTTTTCGCATCATCGCTCTTTTCGAATTCTTGCAATTGGAAGAGCCCGCGAGGCGGAAGCGCGATAGCGCGCGATAACATTCAGGCGGAATCAAATGGTCATATTCCAGCTGATATCGGATCGCGCACTCGAGTGTTCGTGCGCGCCCGAAGCGGATTCGGCTCGGTTTTTCGGGGTTTCGCAGAGTCAGGTTCCCAGGGACTGATCACGCGGTGCGATTGTTTTGTAGGACAAAAGGAAGGAGTCGGTGGCCGAGGACCAAGAAATATTCATAGATTTTAAGCCAGCCCCTGTGTCGCCCGATGCAAGGGCTATGCTCAAAGAGATGCCTAAGACGTATCGGAGGGCTGTGTCCCTGCAGAAAACGTACTCCGATGGTGAGATTCGGGTGGAGCGACGTGAGCTCATTGGTGAGACTGGCGAGCCGAGCTATCCGCACAGCTGTCGAAGGAACCATCAAGACATGTGGGGCCGAGCGCTCCACACGCCCGTCCAATTTTCTTCTACACCCATTGACCTGTCACTGCTGCGAGTTACGTCGCCGCAAGAGGAACACCACGATGAGGTATGCTCCCAGAAATTAACAACAAAATAAACTATACCCTGTCACCTGTTGCATGTTCCTCACATTGGTATTTTCAGGAGTTCCACGAGAATCTCATCCGTCGGGGATTGTTCCGGAAACGCAGCGTCTCTCTGGAGGATGGAGTGCAAATCTTAGGACCCATTGATTATGGGCTACCGAGGTCGCTACCCACCTCACCGACGTCACCAACATGTGTTTCGGGTAAGTAACCGAACATTAACTTTGATTTCGCGGGATATGCAAATAACGTGCTGGTTTTCAGCACCGACAAGGATAACCCAAAGCCCGAGGAACGGAATCGCGAGTCGACATCTTCTGCACGCTGGTCGTGTAGCCGGCACACCTTCATCGCCTTTTGCATCCAGCGATTCGCTGACAAACGACGTGACTAGAGACCATAGCGATGGAATCTGGAACGAGTCTCAGGCAACGGTGTTGCAGGCAGACGCAATATCACTGCTGACGCCATCGTCGAGGAGGAGGCACATGTTGATTTTGCAGCACCAGCAAAGGTCATCGATGGACACGGAAGCTTTGGACGTCGAAGACGAATTGGACCTTAGCCCGCCGAGTCCAAGGGTTCATTTGGAACCCGCGACGCCGATCGTTGCTACTCCAAGGTTAACATTATTAACTGTGATAAATGTTAGCGATATTGTGGTAAATATTTGGGCTGGTTGAAAGATAACGTGGATCGGAACTTTCCACAGCATGGAAGCAACGTTAGCGACCACCAATGGGAGACCAAGAAGTGGCCTTCTCCGCAGAAGTCCTCTTCCCCCGTATTCGCAGCCGCACTCGCAATCGTCGAGCGAGTTCGGACTAAGCCTTGCACGCACTGATTCTGGTGGAAAAACCACCGATATATCTGAAACATCTACAACCGATGACTACATCACTGCCAACACATCTACTGGTACTGGGAACACAACCGGCACTTCAGCCACTACTAGCTCTTGGTCTAGACCACCATATCCAGCCTTAGGAGGAGTTCCTTCCGCCTCGACTACCGGAACTGTGGCCGATGGCAGTTCCTTCGAAAGCGCCAGCTCGGTATACAGTTTAGCTAGGAGTGAGGTATTTCGCGGGACGTAGTGAATGAATCTCATTTTTAATATGACACGCATATGATTCTTTTGCCCCAGGCCGTCGTCGACGATACAATCAGCCCTCCACCTCAGGTACCCATTAAGCAGGAATCCGAGGTACCTTTTGGTTTGGAGCATCCTCCCTCCCCGACGAGGTCCACGAGCAGCAGCAGTTCCGGCAGTTACGACCTCGAAGATGCCCAGCCGGAACCTGCCCCGGAACCATTTCCTACGACTACTCTTCCTCCGGAACTTGATATAGATATAGAACACGAAGTAGGCTAAGTTAACATAAAATTCATCTACTAAAATATAATAAGCTAATTAGTTTTGCAAATTTTCTATCTCATCTCTCTATTTTATTTAGATTTATAGACCCTCGCCCGGGTTCCCCGAGTCGCCCCCCGAAAGACCTCCGTGGACTGAAGACGAACGGCGTCGCAGAAAGAGCTCATTTTCTCTCGACTTCATGGGAGGAGCGGAGGGTGACCTTGAACGCACAACCGATGTAATTTTAGATACCATGGAAGTTAGTCCGACCCCAAGCCACAGACAGTGGGCGAGGGGTAAGCCCACCACCTTTCGCAGTCCTCACAGGAACAATAAAAAGCGAGATTCGTTACCGCAACCGATGGTACGAAGTCCCCAAGAAGAATGGCGAGAAATGATCGAGGACACCGGACATGTTCCGACCTCGGACGATTCAAGTTGCAGCCACCATTATCATCACCATCATTACCACCATCATCCCCACAGAGATGGAGGAGATAACGGCCGGCATAGGAGAACCAGGGAAAGTCCTCGAAGGAAGTCGGGGAGTTCTGCGTCGACACGAAGAAGAAGTAACGAGGTAAGAAAGAGAAGACCAACATAAAGTGAAAATAAAGAATAATCGATTGATTCAGTGAATCATTGGTTCAATGATTCTTGAATGTGCAGGATAAAAACGCAGCTATAACTGGAAGCTTGCCGAGGCGAAGATCTAGAGCGATAGAAGACAGTCCGTCTAGCAGATTAAGTCCTGGCAGGTACCAAAGAAGTCCTGGACACAACGGGCACACAACTATACTGGTGAAATCTCCAAGTCCAGAAGCCACGAGATTGAAGGCAGTGTCTGCAGAGTCGTTACGGTCTGCGAGCCCGGGAAGTGACAGTGTGTTTTACAGCGAAGCGACAGATCAATATATATCGATGTTGGATACCCAACATTGTCACCACTGTGGACGGGAGGTAAATCGATCAAATTTAGTAATTTTGACAGTCTTGCTGGAAAGGAAAGTATAATAATTTCAACTATTGACTAGGTCGCAGAAGATATCGTTCAGCCTCCAGCAGGATTTGCGGATTCTCCTGAAGGCCAACGATCGACCACAAAGTCACATTCCAGTCACAGGCTCTACAAGAAATTCGATAAACGATTCAGGTCAGAGGATCGAGGGGACCGTAGACACCATCGAGGAAGCATTGGAAGGTCCGATGTGCGAGCGAAATCCGAAGAACGAGGCCAAAGACCCAGCAGTCGGGGCTTTGAAGACGGAGTTAGGAGGAGATTGCAGGCTAGAAGTACAGATGCTAGCATGGAAATACTAACGGGTAATTCCATCCTTCTACTGATGACGTGCATTGTAACCGTAGTACTGTCCACAACATTAGCTTAATTAATTAGAATTCCTGTCGTATATGCATTTTATCCATCGATCACTCAACTTCCAGTGAATTTACTAACCAAATCGTCTTGTATCTCATTAAATTGCTCCACCATATTTATCATTTCATTTAATTATTTTACCAAATGAACTAAAATTATCCAAAACTGTTTGCCCCATCCAGAATATAACTCAATACTCAACACTTCAATTAACTTTTCCTAGGACGCGAAGATGAAGACACTTACATCGAGCCTTATACAAGTGGCGAGTGGATATACATCGGCGATCTCGAGGAAAGTCGCGTCTGGCGACGCCCCGACAGTCGAGATAGCGAGGATGATCTTAACGACGTCTTCACGAAAGAACGTCGCAGCTCCCAAGAGTCCACTGAGAGCGAAAAGGTATTCAAGAAGAAGTACCAGGCGGCCACTCACCGGATGGTGCATCGCAAGAGCAGCGGGGAAATGTACAAGCGGATCCAGCGCAAGAGTTTCGGTAACCAAGGCCCAGTAACAGCTGACCCTGACCATCCCCAAGCCCATCCCACTGCCTTGCCTATGGAAACGCGAATCCCCTGGCGATCGAAATAGCGCGACATAAAAAGCGTCCACGCCTGTGACATGGTTACGCGGGACGAAGGTCGTGCTATTTTGGGTGCGAAGGTCGGCCGGCGGGATTCCTCGCAGAAAAACCGCGACTTTTTGTGTCTGCCGGCGCCTGCTCATCGCAGACATTTCGATCGGCGATGCGTTACGCAGTGGGCGTGGGGTGCGTCACCGTTACATGACGGAACCACCATTTCAGATGCAAAATCCAATCTACGCTATTTATAACGGTACATTTCGCGTATAATCGAACGGCATTATCTTTCGACCCGCGTGTTTTTCAACCCCCAACAACACGTCGCATGGAACATGACGCGCGTCACGGTCGACGCGCCAACAGGAAAAGATTGCGCGATCGTTTTCTTCTATTCGGACGTTGCGGGTTCGATTCGACGATTGGTGATCTGATTATGGAGATTATGTCGCGCTATTTATAGAGTATCGCAAAAGCCGCGCAAACGACACTGCGTATTTTTACATCCAAAACAACGCTCACATTCCGCGCAGCTTTGTTCTCGACCGCTCACCGGGATTGCATATTCGGGCGCACGTCTGCGGAATGGCTGAATTATTCGCAACGCACTTGCGGAATGAGAAATACAAAATTCAATTGCCGAGAGGCGGGCTGGCCAGCCAGGATGATTAGACGGTTGATTTGTTTCCCTTTTCCACTGATTTAAGGCCGTTCGGACTGTGCCGCTGCACTTAGGAGATCCCGACGATTCGTAGGGACAGTAACATCTTCTGGTCTCAAATGAAATTCACTTGAGCAGCGACAATGGTGCACCGTTTAAGCCACCCTGAACGCATTTGTTTAAGATGAATCTTGTTAACCCAGAATTCAGGGAGAAGAGTATTCTTATTTGGGGTTCAAGTTAATTGATTCGGGGCGGAGAAGCAGTTCATGTTATTTCCAATCGGGAATTGATCGAAAGTAGTCAAAGAGAGTGGCGCGTTAGTTGGATTATATTTTTCTTCTTTGCTTTTTCTTAGAGCAACGCGTGGTTTAAATATTGATTAAGCTTCGGCGTTTGTCATTCACAAGCCGTGATGAATCAAAATGCACGATGCGTTTCCATTACAAACCATTTCGCGGAAATATTGAGTTAACATAATTAAAATATTACACTACGTGATGTTGTGACGTGAGGTCGATATTTTTCGACTGAAAGACAATGTGGTCCATTCGGCGCTAAAATGTTATGCCACGTCGGATTCGATAAGAAAGCTTTTCTTGCAAAAAAAGTAATTGCCATTAAAGTCCAAAAAATAGGTAATAACGTTAAATGGTGGACTTGAAATTGCTTTACACGACAGGCAAATTTGCGTTAGCGTTCCTAACTTTTTAATTTCCACAACGCCGGGCGTAAAGTTTTCAAATTACGTATAAAAATTATATTTTATTACACGGCGCTATTTTCATAATACGAGTTTCGTTATATTTCGCGTTCATTCATCCAGCTGCACGGAATCACGGAATTCCGATAAAGATAAAACTCTTATTGTCCCATTTTTACTACCGCTTTCTTCAGACCATTATTCATTAACAGTTTTACGCGCGATTCTTTAAAGTTCAAAGGTGATTATCGTTATTACCGACGCAATGTTTAGATGGCATTTATTGAAGTTGTACGCTCCTCAGTTGGACGCTTGTAATTCATTTCATAAAGCACGTCTCTGCAACGGTGAATGAGAGAATAAAGAAACTAACGATTTTTCCACTATTCGACAGCCAATCCAAAATTTCCTTCAACCTTATTAATAATTTGCACCGTTAAAATTAGTTCCAACAATTGGGTCATCGTTTATAAATCGAACCGAACCATGTAATAAATATTGGATGCTGAACCCGATTACTCGTTAGATGTAACGCAAACTCCTAACGACATAATTCCGATTCTGATAAACTTACTTTGAGAGAATACAATTTTTCGTCTCATTCGTCAACAAGATACATCGCGGTGTAAGCGAAATTTTCTTTCACGAAATTGCGTATATTTATGCGGAAATTGGATACCTGAGATGACAGAGTTGTGTTTTGGCAGAGTGAAAGAAAAATACTCTCGTTGCATTCTGCTTTGCAATATTTTTATCAAATTTCATGCTAGTTCGGAAGCCTTGCACTTGTATACAAAATTTCACATTAGGGTAAAGGGAGAAATATAATATCATGTAGGATAAAAAGCAGAAAATGTGCTAAAGAAACTCGGTAAACGAAACGAATATGTTAACATTAGAAAAGAAAGAAAAGGTATAAAGACAGATTGTTTTCGTCTTGCTTTCCGCCCAGTGTTTGTGTATTGTTATCCTCCTTAGTGTAGCCTCAACACCTTTTTACCTCTGAATCGATATATCATTTTTCCTATTGTGTGTCTAGAAAAGAGCACTCTTTTAGGGTTGAAATGAAGGTTCTCTTAGCGATCAATTATTTTAGTCACGGTGGCATGCATTTTATTACTTTTTTTCAATTATTAGTTTAGTCTGCTGATGGCAGAAACTCCATTTTCACATAAACAGTATTTTTTATTGAAGTTTTTTATGCAATCGAACATTAATTACATTGAATTTTAAATTGTACCTACTATGCAGTATACTTAATAACAATTAAATTCTTAATTATCCAATTTTGTTAGAAGAATCTCAAATTTACTACGAAGATATTATGTAAAATATCGATTTTACCCGGGTCGTGCAACTTTAACATTAAATATCTCACTTTACAGATAATTAATTGTCTTGATTTTTCGCCAATTTGACGATAATATATATATATCGGAAGAAGTAAGCCAAACAACAAGATACTATATTTCTTAGATTGCATAAGAGTACCTTGTTGAATTTGAATCTCAATGAATGCTCGAAACGTTAAATAATATCTAAATTTATTCTGGTTTCAACGATGAAACTGGACCATGATTCACACTTTGCACAGACTGTTACCAGACTGCAGCGGTGCTTACAACATTCCGGCAATATCCCGGATGCCTGACCCTATCCATTAATACGTTTAACAAGCAAATTTTTCTTAAAAACGCTATCTGTTATACCGTATATTAATTAACGATATACTGAAAGATGAAAGTATGTATGTTATCTTGGTGAAAATTAGAAGACTTCAATATAGCGTAAAGATCAGTTTATAAATAGACTCGGAATCTCAATTAAACATTTAAAAAGATATTTAAATAATTTCGGAATGCATTTTAATGTTTTTCAAACAATACCAATTTCAAGTAACATACATTGCGAGGTGTACTGCTATGATAAAGTATCACAATTAGTTACCTTCTAAACTAAACATTTATATATCTTTTATGAATGTGTTTAACCCAACAACATATTTTATGCGGTGACCGAGTTTTTATAATGAAATGCTTCATTGTCCCCAGCGTGTTTAACAAAAACAAGATCAACGTTTTCACAAAATTTAAATCTTCATAATTGCAACCGTTTATTACTCCGACAGCACATTAAACGTTTACACCGAATATTTTCATAAAACATTATCACTAAACCCAATTGACATCAGCGTACGGTTTCGCTTCTCGTTTTTCAAAATCCACCCGAAATTTTGCAGATCAAGCAAA
>JABFPB010005050.1:0-13908 GCA_022817645.1 Ceratoteleas bidentatus
AAAGTACTGACAGAAACCGCCTAGAAAACATTAGGACTATCCACATTAGTCCTAATGGAATTTTTTAACTGGGAGTATAACTTTTATTCTGTATTATTTGATATCCAACATGCGAAACCCACTTTGGCCCAGTGGTTAACGACTACAACTTGCCACCGCGGAATCTCGAATTCAAATATTCCACCTCGACCAGTTCTAGAAAAATCTCTTAAATAAATATATATTTAGATATGACCGGAGAGGAGGAAAGTCAATAACTTCAAATGAAGCGTAGTTTCACTAGTTTTACGTTTGCTTGTACACATTTTTTCCCGTGCAATGTACGTTTATATCTAACGTTTAAGCTCTCTCCCTATACACACCCGAGCTTGAAAATCGGTTAATTCGTTGTTTAAAACCCCAAAATGGCACTATCAGTAACTTTTGACTGACAAATGACCTTGACTCGCGACAACCTGTTCCGCGGGGCCTTTTCTCTCCCCATCAGCGACGCACGTCCCGCGTGGCGCTTGACAGGCCGAGCGCCGGTGGTGGGCCGCGACTCGGCTCGCAGCGGCGCGGCCGCGCGCGCGCCGCTCAGTAGCCGGCGAGTCTTTCACTTGGGCCGCGTCGCGCGCCACTTACAAACCGCGCCGCGACACCTGGCCTGTGCGTGCGCCCGACACCCGCCGACACCGTCCGCCCGGGATAACGCCCGGCGACCGTGCACCCGCTCGCGCTGCGACTCCGTCCGAGCAAAAGGTACACGCACGCCGCGCGCCGCCGATTATTTATAAACCGCGAGTTTCGCCACAAGTTTCAATTACGTAAGTCGTCGTGGGTTAAGTGATACGCGAGCGACAATGCCGCGCGAGCGATAATCGTCGGCTCTCCTGCGCCGACGATTTTTATCGATCAAGCACAGGTTTCAGTTTCCGCGCGAATCGCCGGTTAGGAGGCCGATTGCGCGGAAAGTTGGCATCAAACAATTGTTGACAGAAGTGGATAGAAAAGAATCGGATTTTTCTGCAAATTCCGTTTGAAATTTGTTTGAATTGTCGGGGTTTCATTTAAATTTGTTTTAATGCTGGAATCGTTGAATGAATTCCAGTTTATTAATTTAAGTGAAACCGTTTTTAATGTGGATCAAACTGGGATTGGAAAGAATAGAGAAGAATTCATGTTTGTACATTTGAAAAAGAAAGTGCAGTTGGGGAATAAGTAATTCTTGTTGAGGAATTAAATATTTGTCGCTGAAAACGTAGAAACATCTCCAGAATAGAACAGAATAGAAAGAAATTTAAAATCAAGTTATCTTTCTACCGAGGAATTTATAATTTATTTACTAATTGATATTCATGAATTAATTTTTTTCATTCGTTAATACATTTTTATACAACTAAAAATAAATTTTTATTTGTTCGGAATAAAAAATAGTTATTTTTGGGAGAGTGAGATTGTAAAAGAGTTGGAAAAGAGTATTTTTGGTTTGAGGAAAAGTGTCTGTATCACAGTTTTTTTTGGGCGGAAGTAGCGGTTTTTGTATTTCATGTACATATGTCTTGTAAGATGTGGTGCAATGTTTTGGTTTATTAATAGGAATGAGTCAGAACATTGTCAGACAATCGATAGATAAGATTCAGTTTCTGTTTTTTCGCTTAAAGAAGATGCGAAAAGTAGTTGAATGGTTGAAGCGTAGTACGAAGATGCTATAGAGTAATGTCAAATGTATTGTTAGAATGTTTGTCAAGATATTCTTACTTTGTAGAGGAGTTTGATTTCTTCAGTTCAGATTGTTTTCTGATGATGTTTGGTTGAAAAAAAGACAACTTTTATACGCCGGATGCTTACATACATCTAAACACAGTTAATCCTTGACTTAGTAGAGTGATTGGCAAAAAAGACATTGCTGCTGAATCAAGGTTCTAGTGTATTTTGATGAAAGTAAAAGTAGAAATATCTTACAAGATAAAGTACTGCACTTTTGAACTTAAAAAATTAAGTTTAATCTTTTTTTTTTATTTTTACATTTTTCATTAATCAATTTGCATACTGCAGAATTAAAGTTATTGTCTCCCTCGGGAAATAATTATATGGACTGTGTAGGTAATGGAAATCATGATTTTCCTACATTGTAGTAATAAATTAGCTCGCGTAATGTATTTTTTTTCTACGTCGAGCTTATTCAGCGAATATTTGTTTTATCTCATTCCAATAAAAGATTCTAATAACAACAAGGCCGTCATATTTTTAATCTAAAACAATCGCGATTCAGATAATTTTATTGAAACTTAATTGTATTAATTGGATCGAGTGCTGTGGGTTTCGTTTCTTTCAACCAGCGAGTTCAATTATTTTGCAATTTTTGCCAAGGCGAAGTTGTTGACTACGTCTAAGTGTCAAAGAGTCAGGAAAAATCGTCAACGCTTTCTTACAGCCGGATGAAGAAACGAGTCTTGCATTTCATTATTTTGCCTTTTTCTTCTCTAATGAGCATGGATTATCATACACTGATGTACAACATAGATGTTTACACGAAAGATGATCTATGATATGGAGCAGCGTTGCAACACTCGTCGACACTTTTTCAATTAACTCATCCGCCCAAAATAAAAGTCGCGCGCTAACAAAGATTTAGTATCTTAATGTTAACTAAACATGCGCGATAAAACATTTCTTAGAACTCTTTCTGGCATTTTCCTCCAGCAATATTTACATTTTTTCGGTTCGAAGTCTCGTTTGGATGTTTCAATTGACGTTTCAGTTTCCGCTTAAATTGATGAAAATAAGATGGATCATATCGATCCATTTGAATGTGTTATTTTGGGTCTTTAGCTAAATGTTGAATGTCTTCGTTTGCCAATTTCGTTGCTGACATAGGTGATGGTTGCTCTTCAATTAATCATACCAAATATTGCAATTCTGCAGAAGTATTGTTTGGTAAATCACATCCGTCTTAAATAGAATTGATGTCACTCAGATAATCAGTTGAAACGCGCAAAAATGGATATCGATCGGCGTGGTACGATTACACGAACATGCAGTATCATATTGTTCGTCCAAGACTGATCATTACATTGTTAGATACTATTTCCTTTTTCATCCGGCTTCACAATCCGTTAGCTAAAAAATTCAGATGCTTCGTAAGAAACCCGATATTTCCTGTACTCGGCAGATATATTGTGAGCAACGGGGAAAAAAAGTTAATGCCGACCAATTGTTCCCTTGGACTCGCAACGTACCATTAACAATATGGAAATGTTTGTACTTACTGACAATTAGTCAAACTGATTCATGCGGCTGTCAATAAAATGAAGTATTTCTAACGCAGTTTCTCTTTTAGACTGCATCTATCTTCAATTACAGTTTGCGTCAGACTAATTGAAAACTATTACTTTTCATTAAGTCTTGATTGTTTTAAATGTGGAAATGCTCCAATAAGCTTTTATTATGGAAAACAATGGATTGCTAAACTTGGACCTATTTTGATACAATCGAGTAAAATAAATCAAAAACTTGCATTTCACTATCAAGGTCGACGAAAAGATTTATCACTCGAATCGGTACTCAGAACATCATTTGCGTACTAAAATAATAAACATCGTTGCTAGATTCACTGTTTTGCAATTCCGATCGGATTATTCAATAATTTAATCTTCGAGCCACACTTAAACGCATGGCTGAATTACATCAACAGTTTCTCCACTTGCATCTGAGAAACCAGTGAGAGAAATTGTTCAAAGAAAGACTGGATTAGTAGACTACTTTATTATTAGATCATTGCTACAACAACGAGTCTATTGCTGTCAAAAAGAGTCGTTTCAAATATTGTTGCAACTCTGATTTCGGTAATACTGGAGAAACAAACCTCTCACTTTAAGAAGTTTTGTCCAAAAAGAGTAAATGTATTTTATTTTAAAATACAAAATCTGTCAAATTCTTAAAATCTAAAAATTAAATATTTGATTAAATTCGCCATCAATCAATTTTATAGCGCCGACAAAAGGGAGTAGAAAATAATATAGTTCGTCTTTTAGATGCACAATCGTTACTCCTCGGCGTACATGTGTGTTTGCCTATATTTGTTTGATTAAAAGAGTAGATACCACTATCGTTTGTTATCAACAGATATCGCGCCAATTTTCATCCTACGATCACACCATCAGAATTCACAAATGCTAGAAATCTCTACATCGAAATTAATTATATTCTAATACCCTATACTGCAAACAATTGTTGCACTAATTTCGTACCTGAAAGTTACTAAACTAGTAGATTAATTAATTGAATCTCGACATAAAAGTATGATTTGTAATAAAAATGATATTACTTGTTACCATAAATGTACAGTAACAAACAAATTATAACTTGAAATAAATAGTAAAACATCTTGATGGAATAGGTACGCAAAAATAAATGTATTCGTATCTGTGTCAATTTGCACCTGTATAACGTTCAGTTTGGAATGTAGAGTACGTAGATAAAGCGAGTCTTTCATGCGGGTTGAGGTAACCGAATCGATCACGGCAAACCAGCGAATCTTGTTTTGTTTGGAAATATACAATGTCCATCTTTTTCTGAAGTCATTGCAGCGTTGTTACGTGACCGTCATAAAAAATTTACGAGTCGCGGTGTGTACAGGTATATCGGCACTCTCAGTCGAACCTATAAATAAAATTAAACTCGGTACAATCTGTTCAAGCATTGTAAAGTTGCACGATTACTGTTATCGTCTTATATCGAGATAAAAGTAAGGTTACAGCGTAACGGTTGTCATTTTTGGGTCGAAGTTGAAAATTTAAACTTTTAATTTTTAAGGAATCTTGCCAACACAAAATATTAAATAATATTCCAGGAATGTTGGAATATTTTTATGTTCCAATAATATTCTTAGAATATTATTTAATATTATGTGTTGATAGGGAATCGTCGTTGATCAAAATCGTTCTGATTTTCTTATGTTAAAAAGGTGGGGGTTTTATTGCAAATTTATTAGATTATATTATATGATTATTTGCAGTTTTGAATAACTTTTTCTATTGTGACATTTATTTGATGTGATGATTTTTTTCATTTATTTTATTTGATGACATTTAAAATGTTTTCGATAAAATATTGAAGCAATGGTCGACTCTTAGTTTTCGATATAAGGTTTTATAATACTGTATTTTCTAAAAAAAAGGTATTTTTTGGATAACGTAGTTAAAACAATGAT
The DNA here is from genome assembly GCA_022817645.1 of Ceratoteleas bidentatus. Lineage (NCBI taxonomy): Eukaryota > Metazoa > Arthropoda > Insecta > Hymenoptera > Scelionidae > Ceratoteleas > Ceratoteleas bidentatus. The sequence goes on from JABFPB010005050.1 coordinate 5,195, forward strand.
AAACTATTCGCCAAGCTTCCTAACAAGGAAGCATAACTTACAATGAAATAGTAGCATTCGTGATAATCACGATAAGTGGGTGTGCCAAGTTGCATTTCGCATTTGACCGATTAACTGAGATAGACAATTTGTCTATGCTGATCGTTTTAGGTATACAGTTTAAATGTTCAATATTGTAAATGAAGAAAATCGCAATGAAATTATTTCGCTTGGAAATGAACTTAAAAGTACATTAAATGTAAGCAATGCTGTAGCTTTCGTTTTAAAATTATCCTTACATCCTGTCCGAAAAACTTGGAAATATAAGATTTTTCAGTCGTCATCTTTTCAAGCAATTTCACAATTTTCTAAAATTATTTAAGTAAGAATGTAAACTTGTGGAAACTGATAATGTGAAAATAAACAAATTCAGCACACATAATAACAATAAAATGTAGATATCTATTATTGGAGGTATATGTAGTTTAATGATCACTTATTCTACGCTTATTCTATCAGACGTTAAATGTGAAATAATTATTGTATAATTTCTCCTCCTAAAATAAAAAATACTTATTATAATAACATGATATTTTATTGCGCAAATTGTTTGGTATAGTTGGCTTCTTAATGTTAGAATTAACATATAACAACACTATGAGTAATACAGCGATAACAGTGAGGAATAATAAAATTGGAAATAAAGTTCTCGGCACTTATAGAAATGTGTTCATGTAAAGTATAAAGTTTTTTATATTGTTGTATTTTTCACAATTTGAGATGTTTTCAACGGAGATAATCAAGTATTGACACTGTTGTAAATGCAAAATATCATTTAGTATTATTTGATAATAAAGTGACGTCAAAGATTCTCCATGATAAATCTCGTTATTTTCCGTCTATCAATTCAGAAAAAATGTTAACAATATTTAAACACATGCAGTAAAGTTCAAAATATCTATTTGACATAAAATATATCTTTCTTGTTCAGTTATCCAGAAACTCCTCTAATTACATGTATATTTCTTTTGCATAATCGTTCGTTAACATCTTAACAAAAACTTATTAGTTCTTCAACTAGTACGTTTTGTTCTTCAACAAAACCGCAAAATGATTTTGTTATAACATTTGTGAACTTTAATTATAACATCTTGTGCCTTGCACGTAACAATTATAATGTAATATCAACTTGAAATTACAACGAATTAACTACTCAAAATCCTTATATACCTTTATCCAAAAATTCTTCAAATAAAAATCTTTAAAAATGTTTGATACATTTTCAAATGTAATAACACATATATCATAGTTTGTCGAAAATATCCCGAAAAATGAATTTCCAAAGAGTCATAACAAAACCTACAAAACCCTTTTTAACATAGTGATTACCAGACTTTTCCAAACTTTCAAATTCCATAGAAGTATCTTCATCGAACATACTATTAAGGAGTCGCGCCACTAAAAAAAAACTTAGAACAGGTGTACTTTCTGTTATAAAAAAATGTGCGATCTCTGTTCTGTAAATTATTTTCAAAATTGTTACTTAATTTTAAGGTACAAGTAATTTAATAAATACATAATAACTTATTTGTCCGTGGTATGTCCTCTTAATGAATTTTGGCCACCAATCCGACAAACCCAACACTTATTCAAAAAATCTCCGCGAGCAAACAAGTGACCAAAACACCACTGGATTCGGGAATTTTCGGAATCACAAAAAGTTGGCCAAGTGACCCACCAATCGGTCTGTTTGTGTTTCAGCGGTCGTCAACACGATGGCTAGATAAAATGTCATGTGCAAAGCAATCGTAACGCGCAGTGGCAGCAGCGACGGAGGGCCGTTTATGAGCAAGTCGGATCAAATGCAGGATAAATTGTCGTCGAAAACACAAACGCATCATGTCACGACGACCCAGCATCTCCGTTAACAACTATCCGGAGCACTTAAACCCGTTTCATGAGAACGACTCGACGTACCAGGCAATCAAAGAGAGCAACAAAGAAAACAAAGACACGCACAAGGAATCCAAAAACAAATTTTGGCCCTTTACGGGCGGACGAAAAAAACGAAGCTCGTTTTCCATCAAATCCAAATGGTAATCCGTTTTCGATTATCCGTTTTCCCAGTAAATAAAACAATTATTAAATGCTTCTATGTCTAAATTTAGAGAAAAAGCTAAATTTGCTAAAAAAATCCATCAAATTTTTCGTTGAAATTGGCAGAAACAACTAATAATCTTTTTTTAAGTATAATTGTGTATAATTTAAGTATAATTTATAATTTATTATGTATAATTTATGCACAATTCTTATAAAATTATACATGCACGATCCAGTCACATTGCCCATTAGTTTCTAGTAGTTTCTCATACTACTTTTCAAAACGAAACCAACGTCTCTTGACACTAACATGTCCTCATCTGCTGCACTATTCTGAACTCACTTCGTCCAGTGAGAATTTCTGAATAGGTACTCGGTCTCGCCGAATCATCAATAATTCCCTTACTTCACCAATCAAGTACAAGTTTTTCAGAAAACCCATTTGTCTCTCGACGTCTGCCGTCGAATAGAGAAACACTCTCATTTTTGTATTTTCTCCACGTTATCCATTAGACACGGCGCAAATTAATTGGACATTTAGTGATGTTGGTGGCTGATAGACGCTGCGCTCGTCCGGCCGAATTCATTAAGGAATCGCGTCTGACAAAGTGTGCCGCGAGTTTCATTAATTGGCAGTCATAAATCAATATTTGCACGCGTCGATGCATCGCTCCCGACGTCTTATCAAACTTGAACTTGCTCCGGCTGACGCACTGGCACGTCTCCAAATGGAACGAGTCGCGAGACGTTGCTTTGACCAATTTCGCGCGCTGGATTTCTATTTTGCAGTCATCGAGCCTCGTCTCGGGATGAGCAGCGACTCGAGCGGAGGAACGAGCGATGCAATTAGAAAAGTTTTGAATCGCAATGAATTTCGAAGGATTTCGAAGGAGATTGGACGATGATTGTTTTTACGTTCACTTCTAATCTGAACTGCGGTTTAGAAAATATTATTCAGAAACAATTATACAAATAAAAGTATTTTATAGTAAATTTATAACAGTTAATGGTATTCAAAGTAGTTTTATTGAAATCCTGTAGGAATTCAATTAAACTGCTTCGAATTCTAATTATAAGCAAATAAAAAAGAATTCATATATTTTTGTTGAATGCAGATTGAGGAATCGGAGGAAAACGAATCCATTTTCAAGAATTCAAAATTGGTATTAAAAACAAATCGTCAAATTACTGGAATAAAACGCAATAGAACAATCGAGAATAAAAATATGAATTCGAAATCTTTTCACAAAGGAATTAAATTTTTATTATCAATTTATTAATATTTATTTCTATGAAATTCTTTTCCAGGGAAATAAGGTTTTTATATTTTACTGAAGATATATATCAACTTGAGCAAAGTGTGGGCACAAAATGTCAAAATATTCTTTATAATGAATCGTGTATCTCCTCTCATTTATAATTATAGCTAAATTTTTTCTCAGTGTAAGTTTACTTTATAAATAGATAAAAAACTTTAACATAGATTTTGATCTCCAATACGAAAAGTATTCTTAGAAAATACGGTTCATTCATCAAACTTTCTAATATAAAATTAATGTCTTATCTAATAAAAAGATTTTAAACCATATTTTTTCTAAAAAATAAAGCAAAGATTAAAGCAAAATAATTAAGTCATATCATTTTAGTTCCCTTTAATACTAAAACCTTAAATTTCTTCATTCACAAGCATTCAACAGAGTGACAATTTCCCATTCGTTTCAACAAGCTCAAACGACGAACTTTTTACACGGTCACGTGCAATCATTCTCCAGTTTCAGTCCGGACCTAAATTCGGCCTCAATGACGAATTGGGAGTTCTATTAATGGTCATTGAGCCACCGTTTTGGCAGTCTTTTGCTCCTGGGCTGCTTTTCATGATGACCCATTCTTCAAGGGAGACGGAGAGATCAATGGATATTTCGCATAGACTCCCGTCAAAGGAGTCTATTTCTGACGTGACAAGTCCGGACGCTCGGCGTGTCCGTCTCCTTTTGTCCGAGTAGAAGTGCTCTTCGTCCTAAGTTTAAGGCCACAATCGGCCTATCTGCGCAAATTGTTTCATTTCATTTCCCTTCATTTAATTCCTTTTACTCCCCTCGTTGAATTTCTTTTCGCCTTTCTTTCACTTCTTTTCCTGTTCTTATTTAATTAATTTTCATGTTTCATTTCTTTTCTTTATTATGTTTCGTTTGGTCAAGTTTTTTTAATTGTTCATTTTATTAAATGCATTTCTTCTCAATTTACTTTGTTTCAATTTATCTCATTCAAACCGTCTCATGTGTCTCTTTATCTGAATTGCTTTTTCGTTGCGTCTACTCGATCTTTTATTTATTTCAATTCCTCATTGCATTGCGGTCATTGTGCTTCTCTTTCACTGTATTTCCTCACATCATTTTATTTCATTCCTCCTCGTTCAATGTTTTAATTTAGCTTAATTTCATTTATCTTCACTTTTCCTACAATTCTATAATCTCAAATACCACCTGTGATGTAAAAGTACTAAAAATCTGAAAATAAAATCTATTTTACTGTAACTTTACAGAGTACCTGCAATATTAAAACTTTTCTTTACAATTAGAGTACCTAAACTGGAATTTTATTCTTTACTGGAATTTTACTGCAAAATCACAATAACCATTTAATTTATCATTTATGAAAATGTCATATATTGAATGGGAAGAGTTCTCCGAAAATACAATAACGGTTCTCAATGACATGATACGTCGTGTTTACTATGTAACGTTACAGTAAAATCTAAAGACAGAACATTTTGCTCATTGTTTATAAATCAAAACATTACCTCCAGCAAAAGTAGGAATGTATTGGTCATAAAGGATACAGATATTTCCAATATATTTCCAATATTATTCCCAATATATTTCCAATATATTTCTAATATATTCGCAAAATATTTCCAATATATTCCCAATATATACCCAATATAAATCTAATATATTTCCAGTAGATTTCTATTTTTACTACGAACACTTTCACTGCAAAATTACAGAGAAACTTTGCCTCAGTTCCTATCCCTCTTCTACAGTCCAACACTAACATTCCAAATCTTTCAATTTCAGATCCTCCGCTTCCATCCCGTTGAAACCGCAGATCATTCACGTAACATCCGCATTGAGCCAAGACCATTTTAGGATCCCGTCATTAGTCATAGCGGCACATTTTGCTAGACGAAAAATCCGCCCAATCGCACTTTGTCCGGCCGTAATGAAACGCGTAATAGACGGAAGATTGTCCTCGAATCGTCTTCGTCGAGGCGATAATTTGCCGCTGCACGCGGTGGCAATTAAGAAGCGCCGCGGCCCGATCGACCAACGGCTGTGCGGCGTCCAATGTAGGACTGCGCGCCGGACTTTTGCAATTGTTTTAACGTGGGGTACGGTTCGCGTCGGCGGCGCGAATAACAGCCGACTCATAAGCATATGCACGGCCACATATTGGCACAGTGACGTCACGCCGCGCCGCTCCATTTGTATTCCGATTTTATGCGTCCTCGGAAACTGTCCGATCGAGTCGCCTCCCAAATTGCACGTCACTTTCGTCTGATGGGGGTCTTTTGGTTTGGGAGAAGTGCGAGTATACTTTTGACTTGAAGTGAAGAGTTTCAAATGGAAATATCAAAAAAAGCCCTGGTACAGAGATCATAGAACTCTGGTACAAAAAAGAGTTTTTTATCTGACCTTTTCAGTTGGAAATTGTTTAAAATGTGAAAACTTAAAAAATTAAAAAATTGTTTAAATTGAGAACTTGTTTAAATTGTCAACTTGTTTAAATTAAAAATGTTGAAATTTAAAAAAATGTCATAATGTATAGGAAATTTCAAATGCGAAATTTTCGTCATATTTTGATTAACTTACATCTATTATGTTTATTTATTTTTTAAAGCAGATTTTTTTTAATAAAACAACTTTTTATTAGCGTTGTTAAAACGAATTTATCCCACATTTTCTTTGCGTTTATCGAAATTTACAGTTAGAAATGTATCTACGATTACCTATGTATGATTTTCAAGTGGAGATAAAAATGTAAATGATCTTCACTTTTTAAAAGCGAGGAAAAGCTGTTCTTTTTTAAATTCCTCATATCATTCTGCCATATTCTTTCAACGTACCGGTGAGCTGGAATTAAACTGAAATACGGGTTTAGTATGCGCCGCGAAAATGAGCAGATATCGCAATTACATATTACATTATGAATTCGCGGTATCGGTTTCAATGAAATCTTTCAGCGATGTTGATAAGCCGTAATTGCTTTTGAGTCGGCTTAACGTGTGGAAAGGTTGAACGGTTTCCCATCCGTCCTTGATTTGTATCCAATTTCGATCCGCATCGGACTAATGGGCTGAAAGTGAAAAAACTGAACGAAGATTAAATCCGTATTATGTTTTCAGGAATGAGATCTTCGGCAAACACAAAAGTACTGATGCATTTGCGGATCGCCGCGTAGGAGTCACCGCAGGTATTTTTTTGTTTACAAATTTTAATATTTGTAAACTTTTCTTGTAATAATATGAAAATATTTGAAACAATTCAAGGAGTTATTGATTTACATTATTATTCATTTTCATTAACAAATTAATTATTTGTTAATAATAGATTAATAAATGATAAATTAACCAAGTATTATTAATAACCATTTTTAACAAATTAAAATAATTTCTTTACTATAAGAAAACCAATTTTGAGAGATTAGTAGGTGATAAATGAATAATAAATATGATTGTTGTAGGAACGACGAAAAACGAGTTGAATGGCAGGCCATATTCATCTAGTCGATTTACTCACAAAGACCAATTGGAATTTGACGAGGCTATTGGCACGTTGGCGAGGCGGCGAAAATACACTTACGACAGTTCCGCGAGACCGAACTCGACAAGTTCCGCTGTCAGCGGACCTCCCAGAGTGGTGTCTGAGGAAAACAAAAACACCACGGACAAGTTGGACGTGACGCCAAAACCACCGGCACGAAGGTGTTTACGATTGAAAGACAGCATTTAAGAGAAGAAAATGAAATGACGAAGAAAGCAATTCGACTGTTTGAAAATTTTAATCGAGAGATTAAAGGACTGTCTTAATAATACTATTTTTATTCAGCCATGATTTCAGTATATTCATAAAAGTTTCAGAGATAAACATTTATTGAATTCACCCTAATAACAGAAAATATTCTGAGTTCATTCTGAGAACATTCCAAATATAGTTGAATATTCCCATGTTCGGAATTTCTTATACTAGAAATATTCTGAGAATATTTCTCAGAATATTTTGTGTTATTCGGGTATGTAAAAATATTTTTGGGACCTTGAATATGACTGCCAGCTGTGAGTTTGCAAAAAGCCGCGTGGCAAATATTACCTAAAATAAAATTACAATTAAATATACTCCATCAATCATGATTCAGAGTATCGTTCCTACATCACCGTATCGCTTCAACCAGACACTTGCATGTCAATTGTGAAGTCCACCGCGATAACTGATAAATCGTGTTGTCATTGAAATACAAATGATTCTTTCAGTAAATATTGAACTAATCGCGACCACGTAATCCACGTGAATTCGTCGGCAAAGTGTTTGTATTTCAGCATTTTATTACGTATTTTTCGAAGTCTAAGTGTTAACTCGAGATAAGCGACCAGCTAAAAATATGCCTTTAACATACAGACGAATTGCTTCGTTCCTTTCCTCTTCGCCCAGTTAATTATTTTGTACTTATTGCTCGTTGTCCAATTGTTTGTAGCAGGTTTGGCCAAGTGAGTCCTAGAGCGACTGATAAATTCCCAACCTTATGCTACGATGATAAGGACCAGGACCAAAGTGCAGCAAAACAAGACCAAACTCCATTACCACCCAAGTGAGCAATCCATGCGTCATCGCCTTGATTAGTCAATATTCATGAAACAATGCTCATTTTAATAACAATGCGACATCTTTGAAAGTTTTGTCATGACAAAGAACCGACGTAAAACAAGACTTAGTCGACTAACTAAACACTGTTTCCAGACGCAATGGCTTAAGAGCGTCCCAGAGATTCGCTCCACAACCACCTGTGGAGCGGCGGGAGGTCAGTCACGGCGCGACCAATGATTCCAAGGACGAAAACGAAAATGTTCCCGAGGACTGCTACGTGTTCAAGAGATGCCACCAGGACCCCGTGAGGATGTCCAACTTATCGATTAGTAGCTGCATATCCATCTCCAGCACCGCTAGTGCATATTCCAGAAAAAAGAGGAGGGCGCCACCGCCGCCTCGACCAAGAGAAACGTTGGAAACGACGAGGGTAGATATTTCTTGTCGATGATAATATTAAATTATATAATATAAACAATGGAAAAATATAAAATAACAAACATAATAATAATAGAAAAATAATATGGGTAATTCCATGTCAAATCGGCCAAAATTTTCCCGACCCTTTCCGATCTGTCCGAAACTGCTTATACTGATTCATTTTCATCGAAAATCAAGTAGGAAGTTGCTCGTTTCGCTCATTGTATTGTATTTTTCATTATATTCCATATATTCATATGTAGCCATTTTTGCCCTTGCTTACAGAGCACTTGAATAAAAAATATATAATTATTCTATATCGATACCATTCGAAATAAGTTTATGATATTCTGA
>JABFPB010005051.1:0-13905 GCA_022817645.1 Ceratoteleas bidentatus
CGTCCGCAGTTTCGTGGCAATTTTTGACCCCCCCCCCCTCCATGTATGGCCATGTATGTAAATCCGATTTTCTTAACCCCCCCCCCCCCGTCATTGCGGACGACTTTTATGGACACCCCCTTTTCAACATCACATGAAGATTTTTATTAACCCTAGAATCAATAGAATTTTCGAGTCTTGAAAGCACCGCAAATATAATGACTTTGGCCGAGTGACTACACTTTTAGACTCCTGAGCAGTGCTCCTAGATTTTTGGTGTTGTCCTTTCTTATCAGGTCCCGCACATTTTCCATTATGGACTTTGTCCGAGAGAAACGAAAAATGGGGAGATATTTCGTTAAGGAATGGACATTTTGACTACATGTCATTGCGATTTAATAAAATATATAATTTAAAATATTTTCATTACTTTATAACATTTTTTTTGTCTTTCAGAAACGAAAGTACACACTTTGCTCCCTAATTCAAGGGAGCAAAGTCAAGTTTTTTTCTCTAGGGAGCAAAGTCAAGTTCAAACCTTAAGAAAATGTTTGAGCATGATTAAACTTGTAATTTTTTTTTTCAAATTTCCAACATATCTTTATACTAAAAGTCAAAACACGACAAATTAAAAAAAAGAAAATATAAATGGAATTTGGCTCTCGAAATCATTGTAGAACCACGCTTCCCTAAGAAAACGGTTGAGTTAACGTTCGTAATACCGTTGAATCAATCTAATGGAATTCAACGGTAATGGAAACATTGAACCAAGTGGCGAATTTCCGGCTACGGAGGGTCGATATAACGTCGATGGCTTACGTTGCATCCACGTTAATTCAACCTTCAATACTGCATCAATGTATAAAAGTCAACGTTCTGCGGATGGTCAGATTGCGCTAGGCTACCTAGCCCGGACCAGTAAAAGACGAAGAAGAAGAAGAAAGTCAACGTTGAGTCAACGTCTCATCATTAATCTAGAGTTGAATCAACGTTGACCGATCAAAAAATTTAATCGCTTCAACAACGTTGATTCAATGCTCAATCAACGTTGATTCAACGCTTTATCAATGATGAATCAGTTTCACGTTCTAGCATTTACTCGCCAATAATGAATGCCGTCGAAAGGACCGACGCGCGACCACTGACGTAATTATTTTTCGCGCGCCCATTGATGGGTTAAATCCTGAATCTCGATCTCATTTATACATTTTATTCCGCATTTCATTTCGGTCAAATTTTTATCACCCCCCATTTATCGGAAACTTTCACACTTGCGCCTACCATAAACTCCTACCCTTTCCACCGCCATCACACCCCTCAATCTCCCAACCCAGCCTCCCCCAACCTCCACCCCCTTTCCACCTCCTCCAAACCCCCTCCCATCTACGGCCCTGGCGTGCGCACCGTACAAAATTCAAACCATCCTTACGCTCTTTCCCCTCATGTAAACCCGCCCGAACCCCCCGTTCGTCCCTTAAGGCTTGCTGCCGCCTTAAGCCGCGTCGCCTCATCCCTGGCCAATCGGCTCTCGGCTCGCTCTCTCGCGCTCTCTCCCTCTCAGGTCCCCAAGCCGGCACCCGGTCGAAGTCTCGTCTCACGTTCTTCTGTCGCGAGCGCGCAACGACCGCGGACCGGAGAATCGTGTCTAGTGCAGCGACGCTCTCACGCGCACACCAGCCAGACACCAGCGCTCGCCCCGACTCCGTGTGCCCCGTCGCGCCCGTGCAGCCAGCGCAACCCACGGCCCGAATCGTTTCCCACGAAGCAATGGCGGCGGTCGACTGTTACCAGAACCAGGCCGCGGACGGCGCCCAAGCGCCCGGCCAGAACGCCGCGCAGCAGCAGCAATCCGGCGCGGCGAACCAGCCGCAGCAACAGCAGCAAGCCACCGCTGGCATCCCCGGCAAGGATGACGAGCGCAAGCTCTTCATCGGCGGCCTGTCCAAGTACATCAGCGAAAGCGACTTGCGCGAGCACTTCGGCAAGTTCGGCGAGATCGAGAGCGTCTCCGTCAAGATCGACCCGTACACCGGCGTCCCGCGCGGTTTCGCATTCATGGTCTTCACCAACCCGAAGAGCATCGACAAGCTGCTCACCTCCGGCGACCATTACATCAACAAACGCAAGGTTTGACCCGGTTACACTTTTTCGGGGCACGTGCCGCCGACGCGCTGCCCCTCGCCCCTCCCCTCCCGTCCCGGTTTTCCCGAGTTTTCGAGTCGGTTGGTTCTGCGGGAAAGTACCCCCTCCCCTTTTTGCGCAAAATGGGTTTAGTTAGTTAGCACCTCCCCTCCCCTTCCCTCCCCCTCGACGTCTTCGCGTTTTTGTGTTTCGGCGGTTTCGTTAGTAACCACCCCCTCCCCCCTTAGCCCGCTTTTATGTCGCGTTTCGTCAATTCCTCCCGTTCTTCCATCTTCCCCTCCCGCTCCCCCCGCCTCTCCCGGGTTCGCCCGTTTTTCGCGCACGTTTTCCGATTCCGACGAACGGTTCGCCGTTCCTATTTTTAATCGCGATCGCGCGCCACCTTTTGTCGCTCGCTCCCTTTAAAACTCGGCCGGTTTCGGCGCACGAGGCGCGCGCGCCGGAACAAAGGAACGCGCCGGATACCGAAAGAGAGAGAGCGCGAAATCGGCGGCGGCGCGCGCGCGCTTTGTCTCGGACTTTAATTTCCGAGAGGGGACGCGCGGGGTGATTTTCGCGCGAAACGCCGCCGGCTTTTGTCCGACGCGCGTCGGTTTTCCGGCTCGAGGGGGGTGACATTGTTTTGCCGGGGCGCGGGGGGCGGAGGGGGCGCGCGAAAATCGTTGCCGCAACGTTTCGCGCCTAACCTTAAAAGCGCGCGACGCCGCGGCCTCATGTCTCGGAGAGGTTGGGGGGTTTTTATGTCTTTGTTAGGAATTCGGGGCGATGTGGGATTGGGATGAAAAGAGGAAGATGGGGGAGGTCCTTTGCGGCGCCAAAAAGGCGGCAAAAAGTCATTCTTTTGAGCCAATTGACGTTTAACAATTGAAATCTAGGTGCTGGGAGAATAATTCGTTTGAAAATGTTTTTGAATAAAAACTATGTTATGCCTTTAAAATAATTATGGATTTCTTATTTGATTGTTGGGAATTTATTGTGGGGTAAATTGATTTGTATGATAATACAAAATTGCAGATCGCGTGATTTTTTTTAAAGAAATTTTTATGTAAATTTACACTACTTTTTGTTTACTAATGATTTTATGAAGCAACAGATCCAGAAGTAAAATTACAGACCAAATTTTTGCATTTTATTCAATATTTATTTTGATATATTGGTTATGTTCTGATTATTTTAGTTTCAGTTGGAAAATTAGAAATGTAAATAATGGAATATTATGACTAACCAGGTGTTTTTAACTTCATTGCATCTGTTTTTCTCTGAATATATTGAAAAAAAAGTTTCAATATTTTCATCTAAAAAAACATATGTTCGGATGATATGATTAACTTTAGTTAAATTTAGAACAAAATTAAATTGATACAATAAAGAAGAATATATTAGTTTGCAATTTCAATTTATTCGAACGGAATCTAATTTGAAGAATTGCGTTTCATATACGTTTATGTCAACATTGCCAAAGAGAGGTTCAATGAAAAGAAAAGGAAAAGCTTTATTTACAGTGAATCAGGAAAACAATTGAAATGATTATTACTGTTGTTATTGCCAGCTAAAGCCACTGTTGTAGTAAGAAAATCAATTCCATTTGGTAAATGTCATCCCAATTTGTGAAACCTTAGCACATAATAGCAAAAAATTACATTGAAGCAAATTTTCAATTAATTTGTCTCAATGAAAAAATGAAAAAAAAAATGAAATCTTAAAATCATAAAAAAACAAAAACAAATTTCAATAAAAAATATCATTATTGTTATTAATATAAAAAAATGAATAATAACACAAAATATTATGTAATCTTACAACCAAATTACACTTTATTTTCACAGTGTTTACAAATATAATTCACCAGTGCTGGAAAGACGCAGTAAATCCTTATCACTGTTTTCAGATCTTCACTTCAAACTCCAATTCGAATGGTAAACCTCAGAAAAAATTATTTCACCACAAGGATCCGATTTTTAGCTGCAGAGATTAATGGGTCTTTATTTCAGATTAAACACCTGAACATTTCAGGTTAAGGGGGAATACACATGTAGATTTGTCAAAAAATCTATTTTTTATTACATATTCCCAATCTACAACATTTCAAGAATGTTGTGTTGAATTCTTAACACAAAATTAAAAAATAGTATAACTGTAATTGCCAATAATGCGACTATGAGTTGCGGGTGGCGAGTGCGCTCGGACTACTTTGAGCAAGTTTATCTCAAAACTATGTTTTGAGATAAAGATGCGGTTGCCACGATTTCGCTGAAACTATGAAACCAAATTGCTTGAAATTTTTTGAGCTTGCGCCTGAAATATTTATTAGAAACTGAGATATCTTGGCAACCGCAAATCGCTTCTAAAAAAGGGGTTTCCTCGCTGAGTTGGAAATTATAAATATTTTAATATTTATGAAACAAAATTAAAGTTTTAATATAGTCAAGTGTTCTCCAAATATTGTTAAATCCGTCATATATTTTATTATAAACGAATCTATGCTTTCTTAATTACACTCGTGCAAAATAATGTATGATTTAGAAGTTTCTACATGTATATTCCTCCTTAAACCTAAATATCTGAGTCTAAGCTTTCTCGGTCAGTTATTTACAAGCTCTATATTTTACTGGTCAGGTATCTGGTATTTGGTCTTGGGTAAGTCGTGTAAAATGTATACAAATCATGGGTTGAGGATAATATAGAAATTAGTACTTGTTTAGGATGTGGTACCTGTATCTATGTTAGTGTTGTCATACTGGAAAAGAGGTGTGACTAGCTAACAAGTGTTGTCCCGTTTGGAGTTTGAAATGAAATACACTTTTCCGCTCATTGTTCCTGCAGTTTGTTTGGAATAATTCGTGATTGATTTGTAGGAAGCAATATCGGAATCAAATGATTATCTTCAGAAAATATAGATTTTTGTAAATCAATAGGTTGATTAATTTGAAAAGTTGACATTTGAAAACTTTACTCAGTTTATTTATATAGATAATTCTTTTTAATAAAAATGTATGCACTATAATTTCCATTAAAAAAATATTTATTTTCAAACAACAATTGAATTTACATAAAATTTTGTTCACGGTACAAATAATACAATTGACTGAAACACTATCACTTAATCTAGAATCAAATTAAAACAAAATTTGTGTATATTATTTTAATATTATATTATTTTAATATAATATAGAATCATTTGACTCCTATTTTTCATTCCAAAATTTGTTGACTTTGTCAAATAACTGGTAAATTATATTAGACAGAAAACAGGATGCACTTTACTTTAAATAGTCGTTGGTCTAACTTTGCAAAACAACAGGATTTTGTACGAATCAAAGCTTTTCATTGCCCCAATCTGCATAAAATGTTATATGTACATGGTGAGTCACACAAATTATGTGGCACGTTTCTTTCGAGTGCCTTTCTATATCTCTTTTTTTCCAGTCTGCAGGTTATGACACTCATTTTCCAATCAACGCAACAGAAACAATGAAACTGATCTTCAGGAAATGTAAAATAAAACAAAACCTTATGTCAAATAAACACGTTTGTAACTTTTACAAGAAAATCTGTAATCATTGGGTGAAGTTATTATATAATAAATGTGATCATTTTATGCCATGTTTGGCAGAGCAATTGTCTTTCTAAACGTTCGCATTGTCGATAATTTCAGATTTTCTATAATCAGAAAAGGGTATTTTTGGCAATTTTTGTTCACTTATTGAACATGTGATCGTTCGCTCAGTCAGCGCAAAGTATTTCCTTCCATTCACCGGAACCCAGTGGCACCATCTAATTCTCGTTGGCGCGAAATTTTAAATTGCTGTGTTTACAGATTTCTCACAGGTGTCGAGTTCAAATAAAGAACTGATCAATTGCTATTGATGCTGTCTTTTTTTCAAATAATAATTTTGTTCTTTTTATATTGCAAATTTGAAATGTTAAAAAAACAACAATTAACTGATACAGAATTATAAATGAATGTATGAACCATATTGTGTCAATCTGGTGCTCTTTCTTAGAATCCACCTGAATCACTAATATATGACTCACCATGTGCAATCGTAAAACTATGATATAATTATTAACAATTCTTGAAGGATGACTAAATTGTTAGTCTTAAAAAAAGTATTTTTAAATTTTGTAGATTGAATTATTTTTTTCAGAGTTTCATTCACATCTGTGGTCTTTTTTCAACAATTAAAAAAAAAACAATTAATGTAATTTTGCATGAATTCATTTCAATTCGTTTCAGTACTTGAATATCTTGAAAATAAAGATTTGTGAAATGTATTACTGATAATTATCATAATTAAATGTGTCAGCAAATTATTGATTGATGGAAATGCGGTTGCACCAAATTAATCAGATACAGAATAATATTTCGCTGTTGAGCAAAATAAAATGTTCTTATAAAAAGTAAACAGGAAACTTTGTTTTAAAATAATGCAAGTTTTTTTAATACATTCAAATGCACTTTTTTGTTGAATTTGATAAGATAAAATTAGTGTTTGTACAACAAGCTATTATAACTGATAAGAAAATCAATTGTTTGGCAAAAATTACATAATTGCAGATAAGTTTTATTTCATTGTTTCTTGTTTTAAATTATTGTGGATTTCTATACAATTTGACTACAGTTTGAATATTACACAAACAAAAAACATATGAATTAGAGTTCAAAGCATGACAAAAAGTAAATTCAACAGGAATTGTCAACAATGTAAAAGTTGACTCTGAACTAAAGCTCTATTGAAGAAATCAAATTGAACTGTAAACCGCAATTTTATTTCTGTAAATGAAACTGTAGCTTATTTTTAGAAGTTGAATACCCGAATTAGCATCAGAGTAGAAACGTAATTACAGAAGCTCTTTTGCGTGGATCTTTTGCATTTTAGTGAGTTTTACTGCAAATCCTCATTTTTTCCGAAAATATTTAAGTAAATATTCACACAATTGTTAAATCAATTAATTGTATGAAATGAAACAAAAAATTTCACAAGGAAAAGGAAATCAATCAAATTGTTATAAATAAAAGTTGTGCAACTGAACTTGTAACCAATAAATGAAAAAATCTTAAAATTGTTATTTATTAGTCAACTTTCTCTTAAAATACTAACTAACCTGAAGGGCACGTTCAAATTGGTGATTTTCTTAAAAAAAATAGGAAATTTGCGGAATTATTAACAAAAGACTCTTCAGTCCAAAATTTGTTCAAAATTTGAACAAATTCGAACAAATAACAAGGAATACCCCATCAGCAAATAATATTAACCAATATTCCAAGAATGTTCCTGCAATATTTTTACGTTCCAATAATATTCCCAAAACATTATTTAATATTATTTGCTGAAAGGTTAATTTCCCAAAATTTACCTGAATTCTATTACCATAAAAATAAGGCATACCAATACAATTCCTAGCAAAGCACTCAACCCCACCTCGCATTTTCTCAAAACCAGCCCATCACACCAATCAAACCAAGTTTTCCAAAACTTCTCCTTACCCTCTCAAACCACCCCACTCATCTAACCGACACTCACCTACCCAAAACCTCCACCCCCTTACCTCCCTCAAGCCCCCTCTACCCCTCTCAAACCTCTCTCTAACCACATCATCTAATCCCCAGGTGGACCCCAAGCGGGTGAGCAAGAAGGCCCTCTACGGCAAGATCTTCGTCGGCGGCTTAACCCCCGAGATCACGGACGAGGACATCAAAACGTACTTTGGCCAGTACGGTACGATCGTCGAGATCCAGGCACCCTTCGACAAGAGCAAAAACCAGCGCAAGGGCTTCTGCTTCATCACGTTCGAGTCCCGGGACGTCGTGTATAAGCTGCTGAAGACGCCGAAGCAGACGATATGCGGCAGGGACGTCGACGTGAAGAAGGTGCGCGTGAACCCGGACCAGCGCATGCAGGGCTACTGGGGCCCGGGCTTCGGTGGCTACGGCTACGGCGGTGGCGGCTACGGCAGCTACATCCCCGAGTACGGCAACGGCTACCACGGCTTCGACGACATGTACAACAACTACGACTACGCCGGCTTCGACGGCTTCGACGGCATGGGCTACTCCGGCCCTGGCGGCAAGCCCCGGGGCAATGCGCAGGGCCCGCGCCAGTTCCAGCGACATCAGCCGTACTAATCCCCACCGGCTGTTAGCAACCGAGGCGGAATGACTAGCGCGACTGTACGCTGAATTTGGTGATAATGACGATTATAGTAGGAGGTAGACTGGCCGTTAATCATGTAAGGTTTTTACAGCGCGACGGGCGCGCCGCACCCCGGCGACGGTGGCGCCACCCTCGCGGTCGGTCGGCCCCGCGGGGCCCGGGGACGAGCGCGCGGGGGCCCTATTTTTGTCGAGGAGATGCTCGCCCCGCGGTCCCCGGCACCGCGCCGCCCGACTCCGCCGTGTAACATAGGGGGCGCGCGCAGCCCGTCGCCCGGGGCGAGCCCCCACCCACCCCGCCGTGGCTTCACCCCAATTTCAATTGTATTAACGTAAACTCTGGTGGAACGTCATCACAGCAGTGTATGATAAGCATCTTGTTCCGTTCGTGTACCTTCCTCTGTACCCCGTTATTTTGATGATTGACCCCGGCGTAGCTTTGTAATTCGACGAGAGTCACGTCGTGTAACCCTTTCAAGCAACTGTCACGAGACCCGGGCGCCCGGGCGAAGCGAGCCGATATCGAATCCACACACACACACGATCACACACAAGTCACACTCGGACGGCGAATCTTCCGTTTCCCCTCCCCCCATTCCCCTAACCCCCCCCCCATTCCCCCTGACAGAGACTCAAAACAGGCTTGTCCACTTTGTTCTTCTACTTTTACCGGCGGATCATTATTTTCCTCTCTTTTTCTGGATTGCGCGTTGATTACCGATTTACATTAATTATTCTAATTATTATTATTATTCTAATGATTTATCATTAACGCTCTACCATTAATCACAATATATTTGTAATTATTGCTGATTGTAACCGCGGACCAACGTCAGATTGTTTTCTTCTTCACGGCAGCGAACAATTGTCCCGCGAGGGGCCGCGCGTGGTGATGAATTTCTGCGGGAGACGCGTCTTTGCCGCGCCGCAAGTCGGCCGATCGTCGCACGTCGTCGCCCGTTAAGCACGCAGCGCATGCGCGATTCACCCACGATCGGGGCCGAAATTTCGTTGGGCGCCGTGCCCCGTGTTTTTTTTTCTGCGCTTGATTGCGTTCGATCCGTTCAATATACCGTTTCGGCGTGTTGGGTGTTCGTTTTTTTTTTCTTCTCATTCTTTGCCCCCTTTCGTTTGTTCGATTCTTATTGCCATTTTAATTGAAAACCAGCAACGTTTACCGCAATTCATCATCCAATACTCTGGTGACTTTTTTTTTAGCATCCTAAGTTTGCGTTAGCGTTCTTATGGTTATATATATATTATATACGAAAGTGGTATAGATATTTTTATATATCTATATACGATTATACACATGCCTATGATATACACACGACTGTCGATTGTAACAGCAAATGTCATCGCGACGTCGATACGAGCGTATTGCGGCATTCGATTGCGTTGCGCGATTCGCGTTCATTCAGTAAACGAGCGACACAGATTATGAGACGCGAGAAAATTGCAGGGCGTCGAGTGAGAGGACGGAGAAAGAGAGAGGGAGAAAGAGAGAGAGAGACAAGGAGACAAAAGAGAAGAAAATGAAAAAGGAATAACATAAACCGTGATCGTTCTTAATTTCGTTTGTGACTTCTTTTTACATGATCCTTCCCGAAGTTGACTAGGCATGTAGGTGGCGCGAGAGTGAGTGCGAGAGTGGAAGGAACGAAATGCGAGTGCAAACGAAAGACGTTTACCGAACGAGAGCAGATATAGAGAATATATATATTATATATTATATTATATAAAATATATATATTAGACACGTACATGTATATGCAGGAGGTACTGACAAATCGATCGGGGTACTTGGCAAGTACCGTTCGGTGCCGCTAGAAGTTAAGGAACGAGACGGAAAGTCCGAGAGGAGAGAGAGAGAAACAGTTGAGCAGAAAGTTGCATGTAAAATAACAAAATATCGATTGTTTTCTTCGCACCGGTGAGACGCTCATGGCAGTACACCGAAAGACTAACGGCTGCAGCAACGAGAGATAGATGCGAGCGATCCTGACGAAGACCAATAAGACTGCTCCTCGATTCGCGCGAACACTGGACGTAGACATAGACACCGTAAACACAGCCATTTGGTTCACTGGGAACAAAATTTCAGGAAATTTTACTAAATCCTCCACTAATCGCAACTATCTTGTCCTGTTTGGACAAAATTAGTATAATCCCAAAGAATTAATTTCACTTGATGTTGTATGAAAAATTACTATGTTAGATAGGAATATCTTCTTGGATGTACCAATTTTCTCCAATCAGAATACGATAAATCCCGATTTCCGGGCGAAATAGTAAAATTTTCTGGAATTCGCATGGGACAGACAGGACAGCAGAACCAACCGAGGAACAACGTTTAACGTTTAAGTGCAGCGACCTCTGCCAGCCACCTTTTGTATCGCTCTTCGAGGCTTCGTAATATACTTTGGACGGGCTCTTTCTTGAGGATCGCGCGGCAAGGTTTTAGGACAAAAGTAGCCGAAGCTTGGCTTGGACTTAGCAGGCGCAAGCGAGCCCCCTCCCGTCGTTTCGAGTATTTAAGCCAGGCTAGCCGTGCTTTTGGACGTTCAATCTGTATACTGTGTATACTGTATTTGCTGTGTGCGTGACGACTATTAACAAACGAGGAGATTAACATAAACAAAGCGTGGAATTAAAAGAAAATGAGACGAATATTTTGTTACCATTAATACTGTTCGCTTGTTTCACCCATGACAGTGTATATTTTAATTATAACGAAGAATAAAATACACATTATCTCTAATGACATTATGAGACACGAGCGCAGCCGTCTATTCTTCCTTCGGACGGACCGACCGTTTTGTCCTTTGCCCGTTGAGTTACGTTTTTAGGGACAGGCCATTTTTCGCGGTTCATTTTCTTTCAACAAATAGTCTGCGAGCGGAATATACGCTATGCCGGAATCGATTATGGAAAATGCAGAGGAAAAGGGAACTTTTGGGTCGCAGATCAAAAAAATTCTTTCAACGATCTTTCATAACTCTGAAATTATTTAATTTGGGAAAGTTCATTTTTTTTATATGGAATCGGTTTTAATTTTTGAAGAACTTGCATTATCCAAAGTTGAAGGTTGTAGGGGGCGTTGATGGCGTGAAATTCCGGCATAGCGTATTTAGTTTGATTCGCGGTAAACAACGTATTTTGTTATTTTACACGATTTGCCATTGTTTCGGTCGACTTGCGAATTCACCGACTTTGTTTGCGCGTTGTTTTCTGTTGTTTGAGTGGAGCAATTGTTGGTAGTTGCGGCACTCGGGTGGGTTAATGGCATTTTGTATGAGCACATTGAGAATTGCTTTCGGTTCAGTCATGATTTGAGATCAACACTTGCGGCTCTGAGTTGTCATCAAGTGGAGAACAATTCGACGACTAAGTATGATCATTATTATTATAGTATATTGAAATATTGACGAATTAATCAAATTCAGGGAAGCAAAAGGTATTGGAAGGGTATTTTTGTTGGAAACGAATTTGAGAATTCTTAAGCTAAATGTGAGTTATAAAGTGAAATGATTAGAAAAATGTTAAAATAAAGAATTTTGTTCAGTTTTGTTATTTTGAGAATAAAATTATTTTGAGATTAATGAATTAGATTGCTTAACATTTTTATTAATCTTATCAGTTTGTAATTTGTTAGATCCAGAATAAATTACATGTAAATGAAAGGATAAGTGGCTTATAAATAGGAACATTCTTATATAACTGAAATGCACTTTTGGTAATTTTTGCATCCCTGATAAAATTACGCTAACGACCGTTCACTTTTTGCTTTATTGTAACGATTTTAGTGTGGCTAAACTTTGTCTTTTGAAAATGCGAATATAACGAGTTTTTGTATATGGGCAATGTTAATCTGGCCAAGCAAGCCTTTCAAAATAAAGATTTAATACTTTTCTTTCGGCTTTATTGTTTTGTGGGTTTTTATTCACACATTTTGCAACTTTTTTTGATACTTTATTGCAACGATTTTTTGTCTTGATTTAAATCGAAGAGGATCACGCATGTTGTGACGGGTGAAAAGAAAGTCCCTAGATGTCTCCAAAGCGATGTTTCACGTTTTTCAGTTGGCATTACTGCAGCTTGTTCGTGCTATCTGGATGTAAATAAGTTGGTTCTGCAGATTCGGAAAAAGTCAAATTCCGACACACAGCTTCGTTTATTGTTCGAATTTGCGTTGTTTGACAGTAAATTAGTTTTTTAAGTTTTGTTGGACTTTAGGACTTTTAGAGGCACTGGTTTGTGTTTTCAGAAACAGTATACGATGAACGTAACGCGTGCTCTCAGGTTATATCTCACCGGCAGAATATCGCCTCGAATTGTCCTCCGTAAATATTCAAACAGAAATGTACTGAAATTACATGAACGAGGGATGTACGACGATTTATTTCCTCAGACGTGTTCGTAAGTTTGTTTCCTGTGGTTTGTCATTTTACAGTTTCCTGTGTTTTGTCATTTTAAAAATTACTTGAGTGTAAAATAGGTTTTGAATTAATCATTAAATGGAAAGAACGAATATATGATTGTAATTATATCAGTAAACAATTTTGGAAAATCAGAATAAAGACTTAGTAATGTCAGTTCTATTTATTACCGGTTTCACTTTGACTTTTGGAAACAGGATCCTTCTCCATTTTTAAAATGATTTCTATATTGTATTCAATTTAATATTCTATTTAATCTAAGGTAAATTTTTCAATAATTATTGTATATAGATTGACAATATTTATGTTTATGGGGGTTTATGAAAGGATTTAATTTTTGTTGTTGTTTAATAGAAACGTTATATTAATAATTAATTTTATCAAACGTTATATTAATTATTAATTTAATCAATCTGTTAAATTGATTATTAAATAGAAATTCATTTTATTTATTAGATTTCTTTTGCAGAACTATATAAAACGCATAGTAAAAAATATTTTGAGAGAAGGAAAGGAACAGTTAAACTACACAGCTCAAAAGAAAAAACGAACTACTATAAAAGTTATAAAATGCACTGATTTTTCAAATCAATATAACTCGGCCAAAATTGAACATAAGTTAATGAATGTTTGTGTCCGAAAAAATAAAGTCTCATCTTTAAGGTATTTCTCCTGTTAAAGTCAAATCAAAGAGAATTCAATGATATTTCGAAATTAGGTTCGTTTTTTACTAATAATTTAATTTGCTGAAGTTTCACGGAAATTCACTACCTAGTTGCAGAGATATTTGACACCAAAGTTTTACAAATTAACATTAGCAGCATAGGAGACTGGTCTGAAAACATTGATTTTTTCATAATAACTAGTACCAAAACAAAGAGATTTTGATAAAAAACTAACCACATACAGATATTAATATAACACAGTCATGTTATATTAATATCTTTCACATCGTCTCTTTCACATAGTCATGTGAAAGAGACACAGTTCATCAATCTCTATGTTTTGATGAACGTGTCATAACAAAGTTTTAATTACTTTATAAGAATAGCAGTTAAAAACATATTTCTGGCATGAAAAAAAAGACTTTTCACAACAAAATTCCTTACAAAATAATTTTATTTCAATAAAATATACATATTTTACTTGACACCCTAATTATACAGCCTTTCACAGGAGAAATACCTTAAG
>JABFPB010005053.1:0-13904 GCA_022817645.1 Ceratoteleas bidentatus
GAGTTATTTTATACCCTTAAATTTAAGCCTTAAAATTAAACTGTCAATGTTAGACAATTTCGGAGAATTTATTTGACTGTCACTTCTTTTATCGTGCTAAATTGCACCCAAAATTATCTAAGTTGACACGTACGCATATCGTTTAGCAATTGCATTATTTACGGCCCTTTTTGCTGTATTTTCTGATAATAGTCGGAACAACTGTGAACTCTTTTGTGGTACTCTGGAGGAAACCGGGGAAAGAAGCGCGTCTACCTGCGAAACTTGGTTAGATAAAAACAAATTGACAAAACGTTAAAGCGTGCGCTAAGCTTTCTCCGGGGAATTAAGCGGCTTGTTTAAAGTTTCACGATAACTGAAATACACGAATTCCAAGCGACTCCATTTCCACACGCCAACTTCCATAACTGCTCTTGGATTTCCTTGCAATTTCGCGCGCCTTCCTTTCTGATACGTCGTAATGCATTCGAATCAAAGTGCCTGTCTGCTAAACCCCGAGAGGCATTAGCGCCACTCAGGCCCCAGTCGGCGTTGATTTATTTGCACCTTTTTCTCCCAAATGATTCATTCGCGCGCGAAATCGTCCGCGTTGGCAAAATATCGGACATTTTATTCGCCCGTCGCGCGATTCCGATCTTGTCGCACTCATATTTCACGATCAATATTTTCGCCGCAGGAGCCGATCGGCAAATTTGCAAAAGGGAATATTCGCGGCGAACGAGTGATTCTTTTTTGCACGATAATGGCGCTTCGTCTGCGAGAGAAATGCGTCTAACGATCGGCCGCTTATCACTCGGCGACAAAAAACGGTCTTATAAAATAACTTGTTTACATTTTGAGTGTACTTTCGCCCGCGGCGCGTCTTAATGTAAAATCGATACGACGTATTTGACGCGAGCAGATTGTTACGCGCATTCGTTTCGAATATTTTATGGTTCAGACAATATTCTTGTCTGAAAAAAATTATGTTCAAGAATGCCCATTTTCCGAATGGGAATAAATTCGATCTGACGAGACAAGTGCAAGGTCCTGCGTGGTTTTAATTAAATAAATAATTTATACATTATGATTGACGAAAAAAATCTGCACGAATATAATTACGCCGGCTACGTTCGACGACATTGCATATTCATATACGTTATCCACCGGGAGAAACATCGCGCGACTAATTCTCATCATCGAATGCGCAAATAGGTGTGCATAAATATTTATGCGAGTGCCGATGTTGCGCGTCACCTTTTTCGGCGCTCGCGTTCTTTTTTTAACGACGTCGCTTTTGCATATCGAGCCCACTTCGGACACGCGCAGCCGCGAATTCACAATCGCGCGCCCATCTGTTCGACTTTTCACGAGTCGGGCGAAAGTTCGACGAGGGAATTTTAATTGAGATCGCTGTGATCGGATTACATTATAGATTGTTTTCTGTAGTTCGCGTCGACGGACTTGAGAAAATCTATCAAAACCGTTTTTAAATTCCAACTTTTTTCAATTTACGCTGTTCCGAGTTTCTCAAACCAAAAACTTCTTCCAACAACTTAACGGCTCATGCGATTTCCAGGTGACACTTGTCGTTGTCTTAACCAACTCGAGTTTGATCAATTTGTTGCAACAACAAATCTATAGTTCTTTTCGAAAATCTTTGAATTTGTACAAGGCGGGAAAAGTCTGTGCCAGCTTGTATATATCAAACTAAAATGTCAGTCAAAATTTATCTAGGTATAAGTTTATATGTATTTACACAGTAACAGGGATTATAGAAAGGCTCATGTACTGAAAATTAAAATGTCAACAGCAACCTTTTTATGGATCTTTATCTAAAGACGTTTGGAAAACAGATTATAATATACCTGGGCGACAAAGGTTAAAGAGAAAAAAGAAAAGTAGCTATTGCAGATGATATATATTACTTTTCAAAATTAAAGTAAATAATTTTGCTTTAACGCATTCATAAGTATTTTACTTATAAATTTTTCATCGAATGGAAAAAGAGCTTCTCTTAGTTTAATTAGTATTTCGCGAACAAATGATCTGAATTTTTAAAGAAATGCATAGGTTCATAATTTTATTATTATTTGCAACTATTACCATAATTGCATTAAGTTTGATTAAAAATTTACTTTTCTAAGTTCTGCGTTTAATACAGCAGATCATTTTTGAGCATATTAGAGCAGATCATTTTCACACATAAAATTCTGTATGCGATATACATAATTTTATGTACTAAAAGACGTTTATTTCGAAAGTTAATATGAATTTTAATTTTAAAAGAACATTTATTCACAATTTTTTTAAAAGTAATTAGTTTACCTTGCAGATATAAAGATTAATAAAGTGTACATTTTCAATAACGAACATTATTATTTATAACCAACGCGTCAGAAAAGTATCATTCAAATTTTCCTTTATTTCCTCACAATTGAATTTCGCAATAAAAGAATTTTAATTTCAATTTATACAAAAATCATATATAAATCAAATAAATTGCATTAATTCGATTTTGTTCAAACAATTATGATTTTTATCACTCCTCATAAAAATCGTCTCACTATTAACGACGTATTCCAAACGAAATTACTCCTCGGAAATCTCTGAAATGTTTATTTTTTCTCAGTAAATCGGCGGTAATTGACAATAAATTATCGAGATTTATTATAGATCCGCTTAGATACATCCCTAGGCCGTAAAACGTCCCCGGATTTGCACGGCCCATAATGACAATAAAATCGTCGACTTACGTTCCCCGGCGACGCGAAATTACTTGAAAACTTTTGTTTGCGATATCGAGCGCAGCGAAGCTGCATTCTTGTCTCCTCTTTTACACGCGCGCGTTCTCCCCGGCTCTGCACTTGTCTTAATCCTTTCGCCGGCGAGCCGGTACGTGCCGCGACAGTCGCGCCCTCTTTTCCCCGGCTTTGATAATCACGCGTGTTACATTTTTATGTCCCGGACAAAGGTGTCGTATGATGCATGGATTTATGCGCGCGTTTGTCCAGCCAATGTGAATTCCCCGCGAGTAATGCACATTTGTCTTCGCGAGCAGTCGCGTTTTTCTTACCTCCACTCGCGCGACTGTACATAAATTCGCGGCGCATTTGTCAGCCGGTGCCTAATATTGTCCCGGGTGCCTAACGAATTCATTTTGCTCCCGAATCGTGTTTGTTTGCTTTTCCGCAAAAGCTTCGGCCGCCCCGGTATGCCAACTATTTCCGAGAATAATTTATCGTTCCAGTGTCGCGAGCCGTAATTTCGCGAGTATCGAGACTTTGCTGAATCGAGGTATCTAAGACGAATGAATGAAAAACACGGACTCCATTTGTTTCGCCGCATCTTCGATATTTTAATATCCACCTCCGAAGAAAACTTGTGGGTCGCCCGCTGACATTTGACTCGAAAAATGTTGTTCAATGGTTGTAATGGTTCTTTTTTCAACTAAACCCAATACCCGATATCCGCTTGCTTTGATCATTCAATTATCCGCGGAGGGAAAATGCTGCGGTTTTTATTTAGTTCACTTCGAAAGAGAGTAGACGGTAATAAGTTTAAGAAATTTTCCGTCGCATCGGTCAAATAGAGAATCGAATCAATTGTAATTAAGGATGCCCGGTGGGCGTTAGACGAGGATTTCGGGTCAACCTCAAAATGTCCGATGATCAAATGCATATTGTGGCGGAAACAAGGTTGGGTCTAATATCGCGTTCGTAAGAATGTCTTAATTAAGGTGGAAAGTTCGTTGCGCGCAAAGGAAGCTAGTTTCGGTAACGCTCTTCTGATAAGTAGATTAGTTTTGCACTAGACTTGAATTTATGCGCCAAGACGTACTGAAATTCCCGACTAAATGGTTGTGGCCAAGTCTGAAAGAAAAAATGGATGCGGAATTCATAGTCGATATCGATTCATCGCAATGCAAAATGTTCCCACAGTCAATACCGATAAAATCATACTTAAGCTAAGAGAACCAGTACATTCTGTAACAAAATTAGTGGAACTTCATTTGGAAATTTAGCTCCATGTAATAAATACAATCCCCTGTAAAAAGAAATAATTGAGAAAAGTTAATTGAAAGAATTAAGAAACGATAGACATTTTAAATACCCTGCAAAATTACAAAAAAATTCATCTCACAATTTTTTAGTTTATTTTTCTTTTAAATTAGTAATTAGTTATTTAAATGTTTAATTACTGTTAATCGCGGAGTTAAAATAGTTAAAAATCAATAAGCAGAAATAAAGTTGTTCAAGGAAATTCAACATTTCCTATTTCTTTCGATTGACTTTTACCAATCACTTTTTTGCAAGGTGTCAAACTTTTTTGTTACTGCTTTTTGATTTGCATAGCCATTTTATTCTTTGTATTTCTGAAAAACTATTACTCGAGAGTAATTGAATTAACCATAAAATGTCTTAAAATTGACAATTTCTATTAAATGATAAAAAGTATTCGAACATTCAAACAACAAATTTCCAATTTAAAAAAGTAAATTAAAAGTTTGTCAATTCAATTTTCCCAACTTCCCTTATTTTTAGCAGGAGACGAAACGTTCAAAAATGCACGAAGTTTCGTATTTGTTTTTCTCCGTTTTTAGTACACATGCAATGAAGCATTATGTTTGTTCAGTCATTTTGTCTTTGAACGTGAAAATGTATGAGTAGAAAGTTGAAGAAAAACGCGAAATGATGTACTCGCGGAGTTTACGGAATTACGAGATTATGTGCAGACGCCATCCCACGAGCAGATAACGCGCCATTTCATTGTGTTTGATTAACGAATTACTTCCGCTTCATGCGATTACAAATTACGCTAACACGCACATTTGTCTGTTTCAGCGCTGCATACGACACTCTCACATCGCAAAATGTGGCGATCAAGAAACTCTCGCGACCTTTTCAAAACGTCACGCACGCGAAAAGGGCGTATCGAGAATTCAAGCTCATGAAACTTGTCAATCATAAGAATGTAAGTAACTCCTTAAATTACTAATTTAACTTTTTATATTTAAGGTAGTATAATGACGAAGGAAGAGTATTTTTAGGGTTCCTATAAGTATTAATACAGAAAATTTGTTTGAAGAAATAAAAGCTTTGTTTCATAGTAAAATTGACGTAAAAAAGTAAATTTTTCTTGAAAAGAACTATTTTTTGAACAGTCAGCAGTGAGTAAATAATTACACCATTTAATGAATAGAAATGTCTACCAAATTAACCGTATTGCATGTTAATGTTTCTATTTTTGTATGTCGTACAATTTTAACATTTCGCATTTTTTAAATAATTTAAAAATTCGCAAAGAGGGATACTTTAACGAAAGTAACACATCTTAAGTTATCTTTTCGTTTTTCTCTTCCAAAACTGCTCGTATTTATCATCTCCCTGACGCAGCTCCGTAATTGAGTTATTTAAATGACCCCGAGTGGCGCAACTTTCGAAAAATAAAGTTCTTAATTGAATTACGCTCGTTCATTAAAGATGTATGGGAACAGTATTGTGGCAGTCGAATTATTTCGAGCGCGGCGAACGGTTTTTTGTCATCTTTTTTCTTGTTATTAATTTTTATGAGGTATCAGATGAAAGAAGGCGTCAGATACAGTCAGAGGCGAAATAATAAATGGTGGCTCTCCGTGTGCGAAGAATTCAAATATGCAATAAAGGACTGTCGGATTTCTGGTCTTTAGTTTGGCTCATACAAAATTAATTCGGCAGAAATCCGGCAGAAGCAACGAATTATTTATTCATTGAATTAAATAATGTCGGTACGAGCATTTTTCACGCGCGTTCAAGTTATTCGAGCGAAACTTCGACGTAACATTTTTTTCATAAGTCAACATTTAAAGAGTAAGAACATTTTTAAGTCGTCGCAAAAAAGGAGTATAATGCAATGTGCTGACTTTAATTGTTGCACTTTGCAAGATGAAAAAGCTGCTCGAGTCTTAGAGCATCAGTGATTCGCGGGAAACTTTTATTTCTGCAAGTTTCGGGTGAAAATTGCACGCGTAAAAGGTGAGAATAAACTGCGTTTAAATGATTGAACAGTCGATCGCACATTTTTTAAATGTCCACGATTCGTGGTTTTTCGTGGAGAAACGAAAAAAAGTGATTGCAAACAGTCGATCGGTTGATTAATTAATTAATTAACTAATTAACGAATCGACAGTGTGTGCGCGAGCAATCAATACGAACGTAAAAACGTCAGCGGAGGAAATAGACTTCGGTTACCGATAGATACCTCTGATAACAATATAATTTTCAACGCGGGATGAATTCATTAGCTGTTTAATTAACAAAAATCTGATCAGCGAATCAGCGATGTCTCGTCACACTTGTCGGAATTTTTTTCGCTTTCGAAAGGTCAAACTGCTAGGTGGAATTACTGGTTTCAAACGAATTTGGATTGTGCTTCGAAGAATTATCGTCTAGCTAATTTTATTTCCATTCGGAAAAAGTAACCTGAGATTGCGAAAATCTTTAAGATTACATTTTAGCAGTAAGGTGTTTTGTCAGTCAAATTACTAAGTTAGTGATTTTTTTTTTATTCTCAACTTTCAACAATTAATTTTCAAGCAATTTTGTTATTGTATTATGAAAAACTACCTTCAGTCGTTTAGAAACCTTGTAGGATTTTAGAAAAATTACATTTTCGCTCGAAACGATAAAAATTGTCTCTTTCCATTTGAAAGAGAATAGTAAAAAAACGAAATCACTCGACTGCCTCGATAATTCAATAGCCAGCAACTTTGGTCGAAGTCTTGCCACATTGGGGTATTTTTGCATAACATAAGCAGTCGCGACCTACAGAATTCAATAGTATTGGATGGTCGAAATTGTTATTATTACGTCACGTTTCGATATCGAATTTAGTATGAGGGTAAAACGAATCTCGCGCGTATTTTTGGATCGAGTTTGAAATGTTAAAATGCTTGGCGCACAAAGATCCGAAATAAGGGCGGTAATTGACAGTTTCGCGCGCAACCGATGAGACACGATAGATGCGACATTGTGATATGTGACTGGATGTTTTATTTGACAGATTATTGGTCTCCTGAATGCATTTACGCCGCAGCGCTCGTTGGATGAATTTCAAGATGTGTACCTAGTGATGGAGCTCATGGACGCCAACTTGTGTCAAGTCATTCAAATGGACTTGGACCATGAGCGCATGTCCTATCTTTTGTACCAAATGTTGTGCGGGATCAAGCATCTGCACTCGGCCGGAATCATACATAGGGTAATCACCTTTCCCTTTTCTTTTAATTATTCAACTAAGATCTTCCGTTTGCAGGAGTTTCAAGAATTTTCGTTTTCCATTTTAAATAAGTACCTGACACCAGTTGTAAGGGCATAAATCGTATTCTGACATATGGAATCCGCATATGACAGCAACATTTCTGCACTAACAACCGGACTTTGGTGACATTTACAAAAGAGCTCTTGAGAATGAAAATGATTTTAAGACAAAAATAAATGGAAATTCTTTTTAGAAACTGCTCCAGAGGAGGAAAATTTTATGATTTTACATAATTATTTAATTATTTAAAATGAAATGCATGCCAACGTTGACCAAAAATGCGAAAGAAATTGGAAAAACATTTTATTGCACTTTCTGTATCTCTAAACTGTCCTTTATGATCTGAGGTAATTGAAATTAATTAAAATAAATATACAAATAAGTTGTAAAAATAAAATGAACAAAAAATGTATATAAACATTTATATTTATTTTTCAAGCTTTCCAAATTTCAGAATAATCCTGTGAGCTCAATTTCCATGCGATTTAACTTTTTTTTATTTCACGAACTCAGGAAAAAAAACAGCATAAAAATTCTGTGTGTTTGTTTAGTATAGAAAGTGAACTGAAAGTGAACAGTTTTAGATAAAAAAATAAAACCTAAAATAAATTTAGAAAATGGCCCTTTTTTAAAACTTCCAATGCTTCTTTAAATATTGTTACATTCCAAGCTCGCCAGATTCGATTTGAAAAGCCAAAATTGCTAATGACAAATGATTTTTGCAGGATCTGAAGCCCAGTAATATCGTAGTGAAATCGGATTGTACGTTAAAAATCTTGGACTTTGGTCTGGCGAGGACCGCAGGAACGACGTTCATGATGACTCCGTACGTCGTCACACGGTACTATCGGGCACCAGAGGTAAGTTGTGATATTTTTTTCTCGCTTCTTTTTTATCATACAATGGTGCAGGCGAGACAGACCCTTAACCACCTCGAATTCATTCCCTCCTTGGAAAACGCGCAATAAACGTAAAGAATACACGCGTTACGCGTATGTCTGACGCGTGTTTATTGATTGCAGTACAAGTGCGCGGCACTTTAATTAAGCAGCTGAATTCGGTGTTCATTTCAAGTTGTTTTGATACGAACTGCTGTAATGGCGCCCGGGGAAAAGAAGTATTGATATTCGTCGCGAGATGAGTCGCGTTATTATTCTTCTGGAGAGCTTTTGACAATTTTTCTGACGTACCCAATTTGAAGGAAGAATGTTTCGAAATAACGACCATCGAGACAGATGCAACTACGAGAATTATATAATATTTTCGCTGTCAGGGAATGTTTACAGATGTATCGCAATGAGTGTTTGATTATAGGGTGTCCAATTTACAACATTTATACATAGATATGTTCAAAGCTGCAAATACGAATATATATTGTATCTCTGTGCCATGGAAAATAACGCCATCTATATTTAAATTGATGAATCTAATTTGAGAATCACTTTCATATAAAATTTTATATATTTCTTCATAACACTTTGAATGGACCACCCAGAAATAGTGATCCAGAGTTTCAATTTTGAAAGCCTTTTCAAACAGTCCGCAAATATTCACAATACATCATAATTAGTATCTGCAAACGTATAAATGAATGCCCCTCATTAATTACGAACGTAATTTCGTGGAATCATAAATAAATTATTAATATCATCGTGATGAAAACAGTCCAATATATAGACGGCTCAATTTATTAAACGAAATGAGCTCACTACTAAATATTTATGCAACATTTAATTACCAACCTCGCGAATTACTTTAACTGAAAGACTTTATTCTCTGACAAGTGGTTGTCAAAAACTCAAAACAATGGGGATTAGTGTGCGTTCGCTTTGCAAATAAACTTGCGAATTTGCCTCGATATTGTACTTGTTATTATTTCAACTGACGTGTTCTTTTTTGCCGCCCGTTGGCGTGGATAATATATGGAATAGAATAAAACTCGGTGTGGGACAAACACTTGATGCTCGGGAATACATAGAAAATAATGTTTCGCGATAATCCCGTTCAAGTTTGGAATCAATATTCGCGCGGACAATTACGCGAAAGCGTAAACGAACGTGAGATGACGTAACGCTGAGTGTCTGCGGAGATGAAAATGTGAAGTTTCGCAATTGAGACGCAAATCACTGAACTTGGCATTGGCCAGAGTCATTGCGATTCTTATTTAAGGGGAGATGCAACCCAATGGCTAAAACATACATGCAATATTCATCAGAATGTTTTGATATTTCAATATTTTGTTCATCTTGATGTAAATAAAAATTAAATGAAAATCAAAAAATTGTTTAAACCCTTTTTTAAATAGAAATGGTTGAAAAAGGATAATTTTGGCACTATTTATTTCATCCAATTTTAGAACAGACTTTCAAGATGGTAGCAGCCTTTCTTATTATACAAAAAAATCATTTATTAAAACGGAATTTTCATTGCGTACTTAGTTTTCGAGTTATGCTGCTTTGGTTCATAAAATTCACAAAACAGGCCAATTTTAGATTTTCCATATTTTCGACATTCATAGTGATGTAATCATTTTTTGTATTGAGCACGTTATATAAATTTGATAAATTATTCTTCAATGGCGTACATCTTAAATGTGGCAATGTTTATCAAATGCAACAAAATATTATAAAAACATATCTCTCAATATTTTGTCAATAATATTAAAATTAAAAAAGGTTTACCAACATATCAAAAACTGCAATGACAAAAATCTGGTTTATTAAATTTTACATGATTTTTCGGTTGCACCTGCCCTTAATCCCAACGAGGGTTCTGTCAAGCCACACTGCAATCATTTCGCCAGCGAAATGAATGAAACAAAATGACTCCGATTACATTGATCTCCGAGTGATTAACCAACAAGACGCGATAACGATGCTCTATTTTCTGTTTCATGGAAACCAGGTTATTCTTGGGATGGGTTACAAGGAGAATGTCGACATCTGGTCCGTAGGATGTATCATGGGTGAAATGATACGAGGTGGCGTCCTCTTTCCGGGTACTGATCACATTGATCAGTGGAATAAAATTATTGGTAACTATTTTTTCCGTCTTACCATCTATTTATAATGCCAGCCGTTATTTTATTTATTATAGAAAATCGCCAGTCGAGCGCGGATTTTGCCGCGATACATTTTCCAATTTCCTTCCTCGTTTGATTAAATTCGACGTGGATGATAAATAAAGCGCTGCTCTATATTTAAACGGGAGCGAATTAAATAAGGAAAAAGGACATTCAATAGGAAAGACGCGATTCGCGCATTTTTCGATACGAATCTCACTTCGACATCGAATTACGCGCGAGGAAATTATTTTCATTGGATCCGGGATCGCTCGGACTCGCGGCCAAACTTTTGACGTATTGTGCCCGGGGAATTGATTTTATTATTTTTAAACCGTCGCTGCCGCTGAACGTTCATCAATTACCCCGCAAGGCCTTTACAGGTGTCAATAATGCCAGCATTACTGGTATCAATGTTTGACCAAATCTGCTTTTGCATTGAGCGCCAATCATGTTTAATTCTGATTGAGCACACCTGAATTGACCAATGCAAACAAACGTACAAAGTTTGAGATATCGAATAATGTATCACAATCAAATGGAATTTTTAAAGTGAAATCAAAAACAAAATTAGGATCAAGAGAATTTGAACTCGAGATCCGTGGAAATTAAAATCGTAACCGTTTAAATATAGAAACTTTCAAGAGATAAGACTCAAATAGTGAACGTCCTCTTAAACTCTGGCAGTAAATTCCAAATAAAAATTATCAAGTCCACCTTGACAATTAAACAAAAAATGATAATAATGTTTCTAGGCGCAATCGATTTATTTATTGTTTATTTTTCTTGTTCAAATTTGTTCGATATTTAATTAAAAAATAACTAAATTCTAAATCCGCAACTGGCATCGATCATTCATTCATATTTATGTGTTTAAAGTGTTTATTTACAAAAAAATAAAAAAAATAACCATGTCCATTGTGTCTCTTGTTTTAGAACAACTGGGTACACCGGCACAAGAATTCATGTCGCGACTGCAACCAACGGTGAGGAACTACGTGGAAAACAGGCCTCGTTATCCTGGCTATCCCTTCGAGAGGCTATTCCCGGACGTTTTGTTCCCGTCCGACTCTTCGGAACATAATAGATTGAAAGGTGCGGCTAACTTTCCTTCAATAAATCATGATAATCCGATGCGTCGTTGTTATCACATGCACCATTTGATCAAGTATTTACATAAAAAAAATTTCCCCGCAAACAAAAGTATCGTTTGAGTGGAACGTGAGAAAAAGTAACAAGTCAGATTTGCACTCTTAAAACTGATGCACTGTGTCAATAATGTTTGCATTGGGTCAAACCAAATTTCCTTTCAGTAATTTTCCAAAAGTAATTTGCATTGAAACAAAACTTCAGTCAGTTTCCCGAAATATAAATGTCAAGCATATCGTCAGAAGTTACTTTTAAGGAATTTGTAATGACATTACAATTTGCATCTAAATTATAAACTTAAAAATAAACTTAAAAAATAAAATGTAAAAAATTGCATGAAGCAGAAGTTCAATGTGTATCTTTATTTCAAGACAATTTATGAAATAAGAGCACGTGGATTGATTAAGTAACAATAAACTGGATAAGTCCTCACGTAAAACTGACGTGGGTCGCATCAATCACGTGTTAGGCTTAAAACAGACTGCTTCTGCGTCACGTGCTTCAAAACGGTGTAACATTCTCTCAGTGCAGAAGATGCATGAGAGAACATCCATAATAAAAATAAATATAAATATATTTAAAATACATTTTTCCTATAAACATATAATAACAATATATTTTCAAAATATTGTCAATATATTTTTCTTTTTACCAGGGACTTTACTTTTGCAGAAAAAGTATAGATTTTTATAAAAAAAATGCTGTTGCAGTCAATTAATATGTACCATTTTCTGAATACAATTTTCCTTTACTCAGTCATAACTAACTCAAAAAGGTTTGCACTTTTTCCGAAACATAAAATTGTTAACAGTGTGTCAGTCAATGTCGTTTATGCAGTCGATACTAATGGGCAAATAATGCATCGTGAAATGAACTGTTGTTAAGCGTGTAACTGATTTTCTTCGGTTCGATGATTTAATTAGCCGGGTGTGGCGGTTATTGATTAGCCGCAGTTATTGATTGCGTGTGTTTTTTCATTGCAGCGAGTCAAGCCAGAGATTTGCTTTCGCGTATGCTGGTGATAGATCCAGAAAGACGCATTTCCGTCGACGATGCTTTGTTGCATAATTACATCAACGTGTGGTACGATGAGGGCGAAGTGAATGCTGTAAGTATAATTTTCAATTTAGTTTTTTTACCCTTTTACACAGAAAGTGAGAGCACAGAAACGCAGTAAAATAAATGTGACTTTTGAAAAAGAAAGAAAAAAAAATCAAGCGTGGAATTATTTGTTACTGTATGTAGAAAATGGAATATCAATTTTCATCTCTATGCATCCTCAAGTTTTTTCAGTAATTAAGAGATCTGAATAATATATAGGGTATTAAGTACTTTCCTAAAGCATTAAATGGAAAATATTTCATGTGCAACGACGTTTAAGTACAGTTATTCTGCACATTTATATCCTGTATTTTATTTTGTATTGTTTATATGTCCATTTAATTTATTCTCAAAGCATTTAAATTTATCTTTCGGTATTAAATGCAAGAGCGTTTAATACCGAATATGTACTATTTAGAGTTGACTTATATAATGCAAAATGTTTTGGTTGCATTTTAAAGGTACTTTGCATTATTTTAGGACAATGTTTTTTACAGAGAATGAACGAAAAAAGCTTTTTTTTAATCAACGAAGATAATTTCTAAAAATAATAGTTTTCATTCATTGTTCAATATAGAAGCAGTCTCGGTGCAGGGTCACTTCAAGTTTTGAGTTGAACTTTTGAGATTTATACTCATAACTGGTGCAAATATTAATGCGGAAGTTTAAGAAAGATGAATTTTGGATGTCAATATTTAACGTTTTGATTCATTCAAGGAAAATGAGAATCCGACTAAATTCACGACATTAAGTAACTATTCGCAGACGTTTACATGATGCATACAATTATCTGTTTGCATATTATTATGTTTTATATTTACTAACGAAATATATTATAATCTATGTAAATAACTATTTCAAAATATAGTATATTAAAAACTTAGTTTTATGCGAAAGAAATATTAACCAATGCAATTTTCATTTTACCATATAAATGATAAGAATGAAAACTAATCTAAATTCATGAAACTTGAATGAACTTTATCATTGTGATTAATAGACAAGACCTGTTCAAGCTAGACGATATTACATTGCAAATTTACGGTGTCTTTCGGTGACTTAGATTGTTAATTTTTTTTTTTTTTTTTAATTTAGATTATTACTTCTTGAAACCATTTTGCATTCATTCTGATATATACTCTTTCTTTTGATACTCATAGAAAATCTGAAGTGTCATTCAAATTTTATTGAAATAACTGAAGTCTAAAATATCAAACTGTAACTCCTTATTAATTCTGAATTAAGGTAGTTCCCTTATTAAGTTACAATAATGAGAATTTGATTAAACTTTAAATCTGGTTTATTTCGAGGCTAC
>JABFPB010005054.1:0-13902 GCA_022817645.1 Ceratoteleas bidentatus
AAGTAAATATTTACCTGAAATAGAGACAAGTAAACGAAAAAATCTAATTCAACTCCACAGTTTAGCTGATTCAGTCAAATTTGTACCTGATTCAAGTAAACGTTCATTTGTTTCAGTAATTTTACGTTTACTTGTTCGAATTTTTTTCCGTGTGTGCGGTTAAATTTTGGGATACGTTACCCCCGACCAGCCGTCCAAAGGAACAGCGCAAGCGGCCGCCACAACTGCGGAGAGGACGAGCTGAAATGATCAAACATTGGAGTATGTTAATAAATGCGATAAATTGGTGTGAAACAAAAACCAACAATACTAACAGAACGAAGGGCTTGGAATCGCATGGTTCGCTCGAGCCGTTGTTTATTCTACAAAGAAAATTATTTTTGCGCGCGTCAACAACAAATTCGGCGAGCGAAATAACGGCCGAATGAAAAGTTGCCTTTCATCAGCGTTCAATTTGTCACGGCACACGTACAAATCGCGACGTACAATTTCATTTTTAACAAATTAAAGATGGAACACAAAGGGGCGCGCGAACAATGCCGCATTTCGTTTGGCAACTTGCGATTCAATTAAGCTCCGGCAAGTACTCGAATGCTGTGACGTGTATGTGACACACACGTGCCATATATGCAACATATATGACGCGTGTATGTTGCATACGTGTTGTCACATAAGGCACACCTGTGTACATCTGTTATTTGCACACGACCGTGTTTCGATATTCGCAGTCACACGTGTAACGAGGACGATTTTATCTGCGCTCACTTTTCCGGGGCTATACCTGGGTCCGCGAAATTCACTTACGAGTGGATCCGATAGAACCCGAATTCCCATCTCCCTATCAAAGTTTTTTGCAAACGAAAAATGGTTGCAAAACAAATTCAATTACCGGGGATTGTTTCGGAAAATCACATATCACACTCGTCCAAGTCCACGTCGGTCTTCGCGTGAAAAACGCTTTAATTGAAGACGAACGCGGACTTGTCCGGAACCCTGGAGTGGGCGCAAAACAATCGATAAAATGGTTGAACAGTAATTTCAGGCGGACTTACAAGGAGCTTCATTGTCGGCGATTTTTCTTGTTGGATACGCGGTAAGGTACTACGTGTTCGAGGGGCAACAGAGTATGCTTTTATAGGCAAGCCCTGCCCAAGTCTAGGAACCCAGAGACAGGCGGGGGCCAGTTAGCTCGCGGTCTCGCCGCACCGCGGGACAGACCCCTTTCACCGATATCGCGAAGGACCCTCCGAACCCCCGATTCGGGGCATTTTCTCACACGGCCAAGTCGCCGATTCAACCGCAAAATCGGTCAAAAACAATCGGTTTTGCAACTGTCAATTGGCGACTGACTTTTTAAAACCGCGACGCAAAGAGGGCGCTGCGATCGGCGACTCGAAATCCGATGGGACCATTCGCATGGTCCCATCGGATTTTGACAAAATCCACCGCGAAATCGGTGGTTTTTCGCGCAGGAATGTTATTATCGAATGTCGATCGGATCGGCCACCTTGGCATGGTTTTTCCGATCTGGCGGGTATTACGTCGGTCCCTGCCCTTTTCGGGAAAACCAGAATCCGGCCGAGTGCCTAGGTTCCGAACTTCGCGGTTGATCAATCTTCGTATCCAGATCAATCCGCGGCAGTGGCAGCGAAGTGCCGGCAATTATTTTGTCGCAATTGGGTTTGTTGGGAGAGTGATGACGGTGCAGGTTCGGGAGGATAACAGTGGATGAGGAAGAAGGTGGATTTTGGACACCGGAGCGAGAGAGGACGAGGGAAGTTGTTGCGCAAAAGTTGCCGCGATTGAGGGTGGTGCGGAGGAAATATGGTTTTCGCATTACAATTAGAGAAATTATAGTTTAATGAAGTCGAGCTATAGTTAGGAGAGTTGGAAGTGCAAAAATAAGTGAAATACCGGGGTTCTCCGAACAGTTACAACGACTTTGGAAATAGTTGCGCGAATTTATAGACGCGGCGACTAAAATTAATGATATTGTAACATACATTCGTCGTTATTGTAAGTTGTGGCATTCAAGCGCTGCTATTGACGGATGTTTGGATCGGGTGAATTTAATTTTAGTGCGATTGATTTATGTGTGTGCAGGAATTTTAATTTGCGGTACAATTATTCGATAAATAACTGTGAGATAATACTTCGGGGTATAATTAAATTATAAGCCGAGTTTCAATTATTGTTGTGTAACTTTGGAAACAAATGTTTTTTTTTATTGTCCTCAAATTACGAGTTAAAATAGGTATTTTAATTTAATCAAATGTTTGTTACAAATGGTACAAATTAGTGTTTGGAATGAGATATTTCACGCAAATACTAACGATACATTTTATAAACGAAATCGATTGCATTAATTTACTGTGAGAACATGTACTCTATTACTAAAAAATACTATTACTTTTTAGAGAAAAAACGAGAATTATACAGTCACATGTGTTTCCAAGTTGTTGTAATAAATTATCTAATTTGATTATTGTATGCATAAAAGTAGCTTTACTGTTAAAATATTAACGAAGCAGCTGAATAAATAAAATGTTTAAATGTGAAAAATGCCAGCTATAGGAATATCACAATTTTTCTCATTCTTTTTTCATCCACACAACCTCGTCTTTCAAATATTCATATTCTCTGCTTTATTTACAGGTTACCTAACGTTACCTGTCAATTGTTGTTAAATCATATCAATAAAATACCTCAATATGTATTTTCCAACAATAATCTTTGTCAGACTCTTTTTCAGTGACGAAATTACAGGTCAAATGTCTAAGTTTGAACAAAATTCACACCAGACTTTTCCAGAGCGAAAAAAGCCTGATAAAATGGATTACAGTTTAATTAGACTATAAACAGTCTAATTAAATTCAAACATAACTTTGGCGTCATTTTCTCACGCATACATATTTTACCAATTAAAAATCCCCTCATAATAAAAGTAACTTCAAGACCAATTCCGCAATGTCTTTAACTATATACGCCTCATGCAGTGTCCCAAAAATGTTCAGAGCCTATTTTGGGAATTTACATTCCCAAATCGGATTGAAATTCTCCACATACACCCCCAATAGAACAAGATGTATATTATAAATATATGGGATGGACATTTATACAAAAAATATATATATACATATAATATAGGTATATTATATATATACTAGATATATGTAAAACTGATGTTCTATCAGGGCGCGAACCGATTTCCCACGTTTTCGCCACCTTCTTAATAACAACTCATTTCACAACTCCTCGCGATATCAAGACAAACCATCATTGTTACTCGTCTAATCACAGCCTCGCTAATTTTTTGCAACCTCTGTGCAACCGTTCCCATTAAAATGAGATATTTCATCCTCCTGCTCCGCACGCAGTTCTCGTTTTGCAATGCTAATTTAATGGAACATTTCAAAATTGATCCTGAAAAGGCGAAGGCACGAAAAAGTCGAACACATCCACCAGAACGCCGCGGTTTATTTATTAACGGAAAAAGTCGCGTTTCATGCCGCGAATTGAACCGCTCCCAATTGGAAGCCCCATCACGAAATGACGTGGCCGAAAAATTCGCCATTTTTCATCCCGTGCATATCCTCTCGAGCATCTTCGCGCAGCCAAATAATCCGACCTGACCATCGCGCGGAATACATCAAATTGTCATTACTCGCCACTCCGCGGTCCAATTATTTCCGGAAAAAAGTGCCTCTGAAATGGCGCAAAAGCCGCACTGTTGCAGCCTGTTAAAAAGGCCGAGAAAAACGCGTTTCAAGGTGGCGCCCGGAGACAAACCAGACGCGCAGATAAATCAGATTTGTCCTGTTCATTACCATCATTATCGGCGCGATTGGCGCGATTGCGCAAGGACGCTCGAAAGGACACGTTCGCGAATTCGAGACTGAGGTCTGAGCCCCGGGCATTTTTCCCGGAGGAGAACCGCTCCCGTTTCCGCGCCACTGATTTTCCCTGACAGTTTTATTTCGCCGCGAGTCCTTTATCCGCGGCACGCGTGAAAAGTGGCGTATTTCGCGCGACGCGGAATTAGCCGTATTTCAGGCGTCCGGGCGCAATGGCCGCGATTTATCGCGGCTTCGGTCGTTCCGCGGTTTCGAGCGGCGCACTTTGTTATACGCGCGCCGTAAACACGTTGCAAGCGCCGAGAAAGTCGGGCGATTCCGCGATTTTGCAACGCGATTATGCCGGCTGCGAGACGGCCGCGGTTGCGCTCCGAAAAACAGCGAAGAGCCGAAGATCGGCCGGTTTTCGTCACGGCGCGGCAACCGAAACCGGCGGATCGGATCGGCGATCGTTAATTGAGTAAGCGCCGGTTTCGGCGGTTTCGGTAATTAGCGGATCGGTTGCGCGATCGCGCATTAGCATGCGCGGAACGCAAAAATCGGCGATCGGCGAGTGGAACGACGCATGCAAACGAAGATCGCGATGATAAGGTCCGATGAAGAGTGACGCGCGGGCGAAAGGTTCGGTAGCGTAACGCCTCGGGTCGGATCGGTAAGTAACTCGGTGAAAAGAAAAGTAACGAGCGAGTGTAATCGCATTATGATGTTACGTGAAAAATCACGCAACGACTTTATGATTTAGCGCCGATTCCGCGGTAAATCGTAGGTTTCCACGAATCGAATGAGCCGGATCGGTTTCCAGCGGCATTTTCAGGATCGGTTCTTTACGCCGAAAGAAAAACCTAGTAATAATAACCCCGTGGGCTCAATTAACTATCGAAAATCTAATTTATGGTTATCTTAACCCCAAAAATATCCGTCCGATTTACTACAATTTCAATTACTTCAACCTAAATCTTGTTAAAATGAATTTTTGAAAAAAAAAATTCTTGTTAAAATGATCAACCATATTCACCTTGGTTGTTTCGACTAGTATGAAATTCTTTCAGTGTATGAACCGCTGGTTCGACCGATGAAAATCGGTTTCGATTTACAGTATCGGTGAATTACTTCCAGACTTATTGGAAACGTAATGCTCGTTGTTTTGGTAATAATTGTTTTTGCTGTTTGTTCGGTTGTGGTTACATAATGTTGTTGATCATCGGATCTAATCTGAAGTGCATTTGCACCAATTCTTCCTGCATCGGCGTACGCACGGCTCCCCGACAAAATGCGTCACGCTTGGCCAACCGGACCGAAACGCGGATTTTGTTGCTCATCGCGGGGCGAATTGCCTTGCGCTTTGAGGATCGGTGTGCGTTGATCCGGACTCTTTGATAAAGCGTTTCGCGCGTTCGACTGTCGAATCCCGCCGATCGCGAGACAATAAACCAGAGCGTTGCATCACTGACCATAAAGCAGAAAGCACGATAATGCGTTACTAAACGCGCCAGCGAGGAAAAGGGGAGCGCAATTTTTTTTCGCACGCGCGCCACTCGTTATCTTTTATTTCTTTGTTTCTTGCGGTCGAATTTTATGGGGAAAAGAACCCTGACCACACTGTAAAAAATGAGTTTCGAGTTCTACTGTAAAATTAAAGTTTTACTGTAAAATTAGAGTTTTACTGTAAAATTTAAACAAATGAGCTAATCAGTTATCAGCAAAATACATTATGAATCTGAAATTTCAAAAAATTTGAATTTTACAATAAAACTAGAAATTGAATTACAGTTATTTTTTATAGGAGATAGTAAAATCGACAGATGTGCGAATAAATAGCAATGAACGATAAAGTTTTGCGTTTTTTATTCCAAAACTGAAAAAGGGTCGGAAATTTTTGCTGCGTTTCGAAATGTTTTGCACAATGCAAATAATGCGCGATGAACGTCGAAAGCTGAATTCGTTGAAAGTTTGAAAATGCGACGAAAATTTTGGCGGCGAACTTTTTGCGGGTGCGAATAACATTTTAATCGCAA
This sequence comes from Ceratoteleas bidentatus, assembly GCA_022817645.1. NCBI lineage: Eukaryota > Metazoa > Arthropoda > Insecta > Hymenoptera > Scelionidae > Ceratoteleas > Ceratoteleas bidentatus. The sequence continues at coordinate 5,870 of JABFPB010005054.1, forward strand.
GGGAATTTGGTTGGGTATGTCAACTATTTAGATTTTTGGGGGATTAATGGGTTTTGGGGGATGTTGAATTGGATTTTCAATTTGGGATATGTGGCCGCGGAATAACAGAATCTTCCTTTTCAATAAATATTTTCATGCTCCCAAGCAGAATTGAGTGTCGCGCGAGTGTAAAGGAAAAAACAGTTTTTAACAATGGTATTTTTATTCGGAGCGTGGAAACACTTTTCGCGGGAAAAAGGGAAGTTCCGAGAGGAATAGAGGCTTCGTGATTTAATTTATTTTCGTATCAAACCAGAATCGGCATTAGAATGATTCGGCATTGTAAACCAAAGTGTGTAAATTTACTGTGTAATCTGGTTTTACCAATATGTCGTGGAATTGCACAGGTGAAATAAAATGTTACGCGAAAAATTTAACGTGGTTTGATCATGTTTTTCAGTCGCCAAACAACGACTTAACAAGTATTTTTCGACCTCTTTTGACTTTAAAATGTATTTCGTAATGCTTCAATATCATTATTTTTTGCGCAATGACTGAAAAGGCTGCAAGTTTTTTGTTGCTAATAGCATCTAATTACATATTATGTGGAAAAACAACACGTAAAATGTGAAGTAACTTTATACATATTGTACCAAATCGTACGTAATGTCGTACTTAATTACAGTATAAGGTTATAACAATATTATCCGTTTCTATCGCTGCGAAGTGTCTTAAATTTCGAAAAAAGATCGATAATTTGTACACCGTCCAATATTTCCTGCGCTAAAAGCAGGGTCTTGAAACAAGATTTCAAACAGAAACCAGATTATCAAGTCTAACTTTGAGTTATCAAATCACAATTCTATTTTCACTCGCAACATTTTACACTGTTTCTTTTGCTAATACGATTTGGCGACCGAAAAAAGTATATTAAAGTCGCAGTTTCTCTCCAGACACGAATTTCCCAAACGTCCTCAAAATTATCAGAAAGATTAAATGAAATTCAGAGAGTAATTCGATGTCTAAAGACGACTGCATTATCCACACAACCGTAATACAATTTTCGTTTCGATCTATCTCGTGTTCTTCATTTCGGAATAATTATTAAAGTTGCATCATACTTTATGACGTTGAAATTTCCATGATAAAGAAATCATATCGCTTTATAACGTTACTATTTACTTGTATTTGCAGCTTCTTTCTTGTTACAAACTTTGTGGAATTTTATAACGGGAGTATTACTGTAAAGATATTTCGTTTCAGAATTTTTCCAGGATACAAAGTGAAATATTTTTTAGCCGGTGAATGTTACACATACAAGTTTTTATCTTATAATATACAATAATAAAGACGATTTTGGAGAATAATTCAATTTTACAAATAAGTAAAGTTGTTTTACGTGCTTCTTAAACGTAAGCAGGTTTAACAAGCCAGTTTTCTTATTACTGAAGACGGGTTGAATGTTGATTTTTAATTTAACATAAACGAAAACATCGGAGATCAAGAAATGAAGGCATCCTGCTAACCGAGTGTCTCTCATACCCAGAATATCATACACAATTTTTTTCTTGGACTATAAAATGCACACAGAAAGTCAGCCACAATAGAACGTGAAAATTTTATTATAGCATAAAATTCGCAGTTATTTACACAATGATACCATAAAACAATGTATCTGTGTCACATTTTCGTTTGCGTAATGACAAATTAAGCGCAATCCCTTTCCATTTTACCTAAAATATCCCATAAATATAATAAAAATACCCCATAAAACCTCAATCCCCGCAAATAACTCAAATTATCTTAAACAATCCCCGACATTTTCTCGGAAAAAGGCCGGGACATTCCGCCGTGATTTCGCGACGCCGCAAAATCTTCGATAAAACCCACACCTCGAGGCGGAAAATTGTCAAAAACGTCCGTCGCGCGACGCTTCATTTCGCGCCTGGTTCGTCGCACAATGGAAAAAGTGGCGCGAGTCAAAAATGGCAATCGTCAAATTTTCCCGGGATCCGGCGGTGTGAATGAAAAAGTCGCGAGGCAAAATCAATGACGGTTGCCAGTCGCGCCGAGACCTGTGCTCCAGATCCGAATCCAAGGATGGCGATTGCGCGACTCGCGGCGTAGCCGCGGGCTGCCCGGATTGCCATATCTGCGCAGCGAGCTGCGGCCGGGAAAGTAAACTCTCATTGAGTCGCGATTCTCTGCCTAGTCTAATCGTTTAATTATATGCCAAAGGGTGCCGTCCGTTCGGACGCCCGATTGCCTCGCAAACGCCACCGTTCTCGTCGAAAACCGCGCGTTTCGAGATTTCGGCCGAGATTCGTCGAATCTGCGGACTTTTCGGCCGCGAAAATCTCCTTTCGCAATCCCGCCGTAATCTCTCGCTCCTTATCCGCGCTGAGACGGCGAGGCGCTTTTTTCGCGCTCGTTTTATTGCCATACGAAGAAATATAAAATCCATAATTGCAGGCCGCGGACCAAAGCAAACCGTCGCCGTAAAAGTAACGATCCGCGGCGAAAAAGCGCGCAAAAAGTGGGTCCGCGGAAAAAAGGGAAAAGGAAAAGCCCGTTTGATCTGCCCCTCCCGTCATTATTCCAATCAAGTCTGATTAATTCGGCCGCCGCATTTGCATATGCAAACGCCGGCCAATTTATTTGGCGTCGCGTCATTTTCGCGTTTAATTAAAAAAATGTTTACCCCGGCTAATTTCCCCTCGAATATCGCGCGACGGAAATATCGCCGCGGATGCGCGTATTTGCGCGCCGCTAAGAATAACTGCAATCGGGGCGAGCTGCACTTTTTATCCCGGGCGCTTCCACGTTTCCCGCGCGGCTTATTTATGCGAACAGTGTCGCCGCGCGAATCATTTGTCCGCCGGTTTCGCGCGTTATTACCCTTTGGAGCGCCGATCCGTCATCGGACGATCGGCCCGAAAACGGTGGAAAGAAAAATGACGTCTTTTTCCATCCAAGATCTTACATTGCCAACTACATCGCGAATCTACGTCAATTAAGCTTCAATCGCGCCTAATTGACGTCAGTCCGAAGTAACTGCATTGGGTGGCACGCCTTAATTTGGCGTCGAACGGGCGTAATATCGCAGACGCCGTATTTTCGGATCATTTCGGCTGTCAGTAATTCGACGTCCCGCGAATTTCGTTTCAGCCTTCGGGTGTAGTTTCGCGGCAAAAAATTGCTCGCAAAAAATCGCCGGTTTATCATGGTTAATCGAATTGGAGGAAAATCCGCGAGACAAAACTGCGCGCGGACGTCGGCGACGCATTATCCTTTGCCGCAGCTAATAAGTCGGAACGACTGCGAAACGGGATAATGCACGTTCGTTTGCACAAAGGCAGCTTTTTAATCCATCACGTTTTAATCAGCGCGCGCCGCGCCTTTTGCCCGAGCGGCATGTCAAAAATGTTGCCTTTGGAAAACAATATTTTCCATTAAACGCGCTGCCTTTCCTCGCCGTCCGCCGGCGTTTCCGGGATTTAGTTCGCCGCACAAAGACGGATCGCGCGCGGTGCGGTTTCGATCGGAAACCGTCGTACGTGACAATTACGTCACGCGATTATGCGCATCCGTCGGAGGGCGCAAATGAAATCTGCAATCGAAAGTGAAACGGGACGCGCAGCTGCGGCGCCCATTACGCTCAAATTAAGGAAACGCGCGATAAAAAGCGACGCGAATTATGGTCGCGCATCGGTGTACGTTATCCTTCTCGCGGGTTTATAAATAGATTTAATTAAGTCGGCAAACGCGGAGAAACTTTTGCGAGCGACATAGAAAAATGGCCCGCGATAGACGAGTCACGCTGTTATGCAAAACGACACGGGTCAGTGCGAATTTTGCTCCTCTGTTTAGGAGAAAATGTGGTCTTAAAAATGTCCGATTATCGTTAGGATAAAACCCGGAAATCCGGTTATTATTAAAATAAAATCGACTTAAAATGAATATACTTAATAAGAATACTTTTTATTTTTATATTTCAATGACACTTTTCTTCTTCAGAATATTCTTTATATTACTGGATGTCTTTTTATATGAAGTATATAACGACGTAGAAGATAGGTTTCTTATAATGAATCTATTATTTCTAAGAGTGTTAGATTGATTTACATTTTTGGAGGCAAGTAACTCCTTTTGAGAGCCACGTTTCCTTTTGCGACAAACTATTTTCTCTTTCCTAATTACCGTCGAATGATTATACGTTTGTTTCGCCGACTGCAAATGCAGGTGATTTAACAACAGTTGCAAATGGACATTACACGGTTTTCGACGCATCATTAAAATGGCGCTTCCACTTCTCCTAGTTTCGAACACAGCATCTCATTCTGGTAACGAGACCTTCGTAGGAGAAACTAAAATGCTCCACCACTAAAACAATCGTCCCTGCTTTGCATACCATTAAAAAATTCAAATGTCCCTCCGCCCCATTCGCCATCGATAAAAAGCTCTTGGAATTGTTTCGATTAATCAGCCGTCGAATAAAATCTAATAAACCCGCGAACGCACCTCACCCAACTCACTCCTCCAAACGGATCCGCCGACTCATTGTCGCTTTCTTTCGCTATCGAAAATGATTGAATCGGAAGTTGCAGGTTCGAAAACAGCCGGCGTCGCGTAGTTAAAATGCAAATGGGAGTGGAGCGACGCGGCTTCGTTACCGCGGCTCGTAAAATATGAGAATGAAACAATTTCCTTCGGATTAAAAAAGGAGCGGCGTAACGAAGTGTAAAGAGGAGTCGCGAAGAATCGGATGACGTTGGCAGAAATAAATGTCGCATGATTTACCGGCGTATCCGCGGCCCCAAATTGCGCCAATGAAATTCTTTTTTTTTCTCCCCTCCCCCCCCCCTCATTCCCGTCGGCACTTATATATGGCGAACGCCGTGCAGAATCGGCGCGCGAAGGCTAATGAAAACTGATGCTACTTTGAGTTAAGATTGACTAAGGAGTCTCGTTAGCATAGTAAGTAGCGCAACCTAGTACACAAGTAGCGAGCGTAGGCTCGTTGCGCCAAAGCCCCAGGCTACGGCTTTGAGAATTGCAAATATGGAATTACTCGCGGTAACTTAATATATATTTACATCGCTGAGGATCGCGATGCCTCGCCGCGCGATATCACAATGATACATTCGATTCGTTATCTCGGCGAAACTTGGGGGACTGAGACACAAAGCAGCCCCTCTGCCGAGCGAGCAATTTTTAACGAAGACTCGTCCTTTCGCGATACCCGATACGCCTTTTTTCATCGCTGCGGGAATTATTGTGGCGCAAATAAGCGTAGCCCTGAGCTTACGATAAATTACGTCGCGCGACTAGAAAAAATTCGGTCTGTAATTTCAGGGGCTTCCCTTGCTGGATATTTATGGCGGGGGATAAAAGTGTGTCAATGATTGATCAATTATTGCGGGGAGATGATGAAATGGGGTTTTCTATTCGGTGGAAAATGAGGAGTCTCGGTGTTTCAAAGTTTGAGAGATTTTTATTTGAATATTTTATGAGGGAGTATAAATGGGAGTCTTTTAAATGCATTGTATATAAAATGCGACATTGAAAAAGGTTTCATCTTTTATGCGAATGTTAATCTTAATGTGATGACTTAGTTTTGTTCTGCATCGACGTTATAAGTCGAGTGGATGACCCGGGGGAATTATGTTTATTATAAGATAAATTTTCTGCTATGGATAGTTCGTTTTATTAGTTGAAACGTTAAATCTGGTATTATAATTGAATTATGGATGGATCTCTTAAAGCTAACTTCTCGAGCTTTAACATTGACATCTAACGGCTTATTTTTTCTTTGGAGTTTAATGAAATTTGTATTGAATTCATAATGTCAAGAAGAGCGGAGTATAAGACGAATGGCAATTTGGAATACGCAAATAAGTATTTCGAAGTAACTTTAAATTTGACTAGCATCTATGTAAGTAATCTTAGAAACTCACATCATTACGAAACTGACTGATGTATTTTAGGTGTACTTTCCATCGGATCTCAAACAAAGTAAAATTTTATCATTTTCTGCCAAACTGTTACAAATATCAAGATATCCTAAATCCGATTTCATCGGACTTAAGTCATAATCCAAAGCAAAGTACTGTTCAGCATTTTGCCTTTTTTATATTCCGTCAGCAAACTTTTAAAGATCTTATAATCCCTTTCCAATAACACTGGAAATCGCGAAATTTCCTCATTTTTTGAAGACTAACATTTACCTATCAAAAACCCTGTAAAATACTTCTGCATCGCAATGCTTTCCTTGAACAATTCCATTTATCCCACAACTCTCCACAGAAACCTAATTATCAACCATCCCGAATTTTCGCCCAAAACCTAATTCCATGTTACGTCGTCTGGCTTCCTCGCATTGAAACACCCAACAAATTTTCCGCTCAGGCCACGCGGAATCCGGCAGACTGTTGCAGCCATTTCCGCAGCCGAATTATAAAACAAACGAACCTTGCAATAATTCATGTCCACTATCAATTCCTCATCAATAACTCCTCTCCAATCTCCCCCCAATTAACAAGCTCATTAACCAAGCTCCATTACCATCCTCCGAGCATTGTTTGTCGCAAATCCGCGGATTACACTTTTTCGCTCGGCGTCGTCAACCGTGACGCAAGCTCCCGTTTTATGTAATTTTCGATAACAAGAGCGCCTCCTTAATTGCCCCGCGAGATTTATTACAATGAACGAAATCTAATTAACGACGGTTCTTTTCGCCGTTTAATAAATAACGCAAAAATTATTGCGTTGCTCAAAGCGGCTTACTCGGCTTGCAACATTTGCTCTAATTGCGTTTCGTATTGTGCTCGGCCGCATTAGAATTATTGTTTGATTATATTCGCAATTCGAAAAACGTAATTGCACACCGCCGGATAAATGTTTACGAATCCGCGCCGCGGACTGCGCTTAATTATTCCGCGCGGTTATCACATTCTAACCAATCTCCCCCCCCTCCTCTCCCTTCGCCCCCTCGACCATATTTTTCCCATTTCGTTGCTTTTTCCGACTTCGCTCGGCGCGCCAGGTTACGCAACAAATTATCCGACTGGAGCGTGGATTAGCAGAAATTAGACGTGGATACTAGGTTGTAGCGCTACGCCCAATCGCCGATCATTTCATCTTCGCGATTCAATTTGCATCGTTATGCGTCCCGGTGATTGCGCGTTTTACTTTCTTCGCAGTTACGCGGAATGTGGTCAGAATTATCGGTCCGCGCTGCGTACCGGAAACGAACGCGCGTAATTACGGTGCCCTGTTAAAAATGACGTACCGTAGATGTGGGTGAAGTCGAACAGCTTCATTAAGGTGATGTCGAACGGACTGAGCAACTCTGAATCGGCCATTTCGCACCAAATGTGATTTTTTTACAATAATTCATTAACTAAATAATAGTTTTCAAAACCATGAAATCACGTGATTGTTTGTTAAACGAGGAATATTTCTGTAGATTTTTAACAAGATTGGTTGAATATTGAAGTCGTAGTGAGGGAACGCGTTTTAAGTGAAAAATATCTAACCCAAAAATCTTTGGACAAAACGCGTTCCCTAAATACGAAGTGAAGCAATAACTGAGATTCATCAAAATTTGACAAAATGATCCTTGTGAATTCAACAATGGAATGATTTAACCGTTTTATCATATCTATTGTAGTTTTTCAGATATTTAATTTAATTGCAAAAAATTCACTAAATGCCGATAATGTAGGAATCGTATAAGAGTAACATCACCTTAATATCCCTCAAAAAACAATTTCATTGTAAGGAACAAGGCAAGAGTTACGTAGATGTCGCCCATCCCGTAAACAACATGTAATGAAAAAATTCAGAATAATGTTCTAACGAACAAAAAAAAGTGATATTTTTTTACAGGCAAGACAAACATCTTGTTGAAAAAAAATAAAAAAAACTTGCCGATTTTCCATTATTACTTATGGTTTGTTTGTTTATAGATTAGCAGATGTATGGATCGGCAAGTTATTTTATTACTTTTTTTCCAATAAGATGTTTGTCTTGCCTGTAAACAAATATCACTT